>BMAW01090099.1:0-10623 GCA_019974015.1 Nephila pilipes | reverse complement strand
CCTACAACATAGTATAATTTTGTTTTCCTTTATCGCCTCAGAAACTTGCCTTTTTTTTTAAATGAAATAGGAACCTGCAAAACATTCTTGCTCTTTTTTTTTTCTTTCATGGATTTTAACTTCTTTAATGAGGGCGGGTATTACCCCTGGATACCCCAGCGATCCTTCTCTATTTTGACCCTCCTTCTTGTCAATGAATTTTTTGCAAATGATTACTGTAACAAATGTGCATTGACCTGATGATTCATTCAGTAACAGGGAAAAACTTTATATAACATATTTATGTAGCACACGGTGTGCAAAGCAAATCAAGTAAAATTTTAGTAAATTCCAATCGATCAATTAATCTATGTCTATTGGTGGTAATGCAGAACTTCACACTTTACCAATCGGTAGCATTCGCCTTTTTTTTTTATTATTATTGCAATTAAATCGGATGTTTCAATTTCTAACCAGGTCTCGAATAACTTTTTAACATAAAATTCTATAAACTAAAGGCAAAGCAGAGTTTATAAAATATTAGCTCCAGGTTAAAATTAATTCTAAGAATATCTATTGCAGTTAGATTTAACAGGAGCTATCTAACATAAATCACAATATTACCATAACAAAATTAAGACTTTTGGTTTTATCAAGTTTTCTCCCCTCATATTATAACTAAACATAAGTACTTTTTTATTTGAATTAGAAGAAAAATTAAAGAAAAATTTCAGTTTATTTGAAAGATTTGAAAAGTGGTTTCTAAAAATGCAAATGATGTAGTGGAAAAAACAAAGATACATAATTTTCAATTGTGAAGTCTTTCAAATAATACGATTTGTCCTGAAACGATAAGAAAAATAAAACTGTTGATTCTTGCTCACTTTTTCCACTAGCTAATTTTTTTGGGTTACATTTTGACGTTATTTGATTTAAGAACCACACATTGTGTAAACTGTGTCATATGTTATAGAGGTTGATGTGGCCCATAAAGCTTCCTCCGTAGCATGGCTTGGCAAAAACCGCTTTAAAATCGCCACGGCCACTTTAAGTACCTTTACAGGCTGCCTTTAAAACCTTATGACGCACGACTCCAACACCATAAAGGCGAAAGTTGCGAAAGGCAACGCTTGTACCGCCACCATCACTGAAAACGTCCGCCACTTCGCCCACCATGGCACCGCTGTCTTATAGCTCCTGTACCGCTTAAAGGCCTTGGCTACGCCAACGCCTTTACCTTCTGGCAACCAGCAAAATTTGTAGCAACAGCTGCCGTACGCAAAAGGCGCGCTGCATTTACGCCATAAGCACACCTTTGCGCAAAATAAAACCGTAGCAAGCCGTTAAGCACAGCGGCTGCTCCTTTGTAGCCATTTGCCGAATGTACTTTTTATAATATATATTTTCCAATTAACTATTAAGACAATGAAAACAAAAAGTGAACTATAAAAAAAATTGTTATTAGAGAAAGACAAATTTTGTAGGAAGGAAAAACTTTTTTATTATTAAATATGACTGAAAAAAATATCACAGTTTTTCCCAAATTAATACTTATACTACATTTTCTGCTTGAATTCTGAAAAATAGGGAGTTACCCATAAGGTTTAAGTAAAGTTTAATTTCAAGGAACAAATTATCTAATTAATAGAATACATAAAACTCAAATCTTAATATGTCTTATTTAGTAAACAAAAATTTAAATACCACAGTTGGTTTAAGATTTGACATGATAAAATAATATTCAAATTTTGAACACAACATTATACTGATTAAAATGTATTTATGTAAGAAAGCTGATGCATCAAGAATAAATTAAACTGATTGCTTTTATAATTAAATTTGAATATCTAAAATATTATGTAGCAACATTTCAAGGTGCTATCTCGATAATTGTCTGACAACTCTCCTCATTCTTTTTTTTTATTGTTTTTTGTTTTTATTCACTATAATTTTCCTCTATTATTTATTTCTTGTTATTTTTACTATTATTATTTCATATACAAAAAAAAAAAAAAAAAAAACACGCAGAGATAATAGGTATATTTTATTTTTCTGTAATTATCAGCTTATATTTACCATAATTTCTTATTTACAAGTTCAAATGATGTTGACCTCGAAAGATTGAAATTTATTTCCAGTTTTTTGCTACCATTATTCATTTATTTGAATTTCATTCTTCTTTGTATGCCAATATTCTCAAAGAAAAAAAATCACAGTTGATTGAAGCAATATTTTTTTGTTTTGTTTCTTTCATACGAATACTATGAATATTATTGAACGGTTAGAAATTTTATTTTATGATTCTACAACACATTACGATATAAATTGAAATATAAAAACAATGTATTGTACGCAATGTAAATTATATGGATTTAGTTTAGTTTTTATTAACGTCGCACTAGAAGCAGCACGAGGGCTATTGGCGACGGACCTCGTAATTTTGAACTACGGTCAAGTGACGAGGACGACACCTGAGCTGACACCCCCACCTCTCCTAACATCCACACCACGCCAACGGGAGGACTTTGGGCCCCGAACAGATTTAACGTGCATCATCCTCGACTATACTTCGGGTCTTTGGCGGCTAAGGATCGCACCTACGACTGAACGAAAACCGCCGGTCGCTAGTCTGCGATCTTGCCCACTAGGCTACCGCGGCCCCGTAAATTATATGGAATCTAGCTTAAGTAAGAGTATTTTATTAATATTTTTTTCAGTGTATCTAGACTTAAATTTTGTGAGATGCTTAATTTAATTTGAAAATATAATACTAAATAAATAAAAGAAATTAAGTTAAATAAAAAAAATAATAACTTTTGTTGGAATAAACAAATTAATTCGGTGCATCTTAGTGACTAAATTAAAATTTCATATTTATACTTCACGAAATAATAATTTGTATTTTGTTATATTTTTTAAAAGTTAAAGAAAATTTAAGTAACTTTTAATTGATTTTCGAAATGTTCACTATTAATTTAATTCAGATTCTCTCTTCTCTGCTTTCACTTCAATAAATCAAAACTTGTATCTTAAACATCTTTTCAATAACACAAATTTACCATTGCACACAAATAAATTTTTATGAACATGCACAAAATATTCCCAAACCGGAGAGTTTATTAGTGGTTAGTTCGTAAGTTTCGCGTACACTTCTGTGAATCATAAAGCTTTCTCCATTATTTACCAGGGACGTCTTAAGGTATGGGCCAACTGGGCCCGGGCCCAGGGCCTCACTTTTGAAAGAGACCTCGTCTCGTTCCGTACTCGGTCTCAATAAGATCAAAATCAGAATAATTTTTCTCGTCAAATGTTATTCCCGGACATTACTGGTTGTAGACAGTTACTTCTATTAAATATTTCTTCTTACAACGTTTGCTGAGAATATGGAAAAATATTGTTTTATTTCTTAAGCGAGATATATCCAATTAGTTATAAAAATACTGCTGCTTGAAGGATAGTCACAGACATAACAGACACCTCTTCCAGCGACCTTTTATTTGTTTGCAAACATCAGTTAAGGATTGCTCATGAATGGACAAGAGATACACTTAAGCCCCCAACAGAAGTGGCAAAAATACATTCCCTATTTTATGACAAGTGTCAGGGTTAATAAAAGGAAGGTTGAAATAATCCTGAAGGAAATCATACTTTTTCGAAGAAACGAATGGCCTACAGTTCTAAATCGGCTATACCTACCTTTAAATTTAATTGCTTTGAAGCAACACAAGGTAATTAGGTTTTTATTTTTGAATTGTATTTCTTTGAGATATGAAATAATATATAAATATTTGCATTGCATTAAGAAAGTAAAATAATATGTAATTGTATTTTTTTTATAGAGAGAGAGTTATAAAAATAATATCCAGCTTAAAAGATTCTACTCTTTCTTGTAAATTTTCTCTCTCTTCTTCTGAACGAAATAATCTCCTAACTGTTTAACAAAATTATATATAAATATTTTGATGGACTCTTTAGAATATTCTTATATTGATTAATAAGCATAAGTGCGCTCTTCCGTCATTTTGAATGCACTATGTTTTTCCAAAAAAAATTTCGATATCTATTGTAATTCAGAGAAATATTTTTATTTGTATCTATTATGGAAAACGTTATCTTACTCGTTTAAAATTTCAAATGACTCTCCTTTTGCATTATTATTGAAACCCAAATGAAAAAGTGAAACAGACGATTTAAACGAACAGTTATTAAACGAATATATTACATTATGACAGATTGCAGTAATGTAATATAAATGTAGATAAACAATCATGTAACAGGAATGCTAGAGTCCGATTTGATAATTAGATAAATAATGTCTGTACAATAATGTAATGTTTTAAGAGTAAACATCAAAAATGGAGAAGTTCTCTTCCAACACAGTAAAAAATAAGAGATTTTTTGTGCATAGGACCCCTCACTAGAAATTTTCGACTTGCGACTGAATGTTTAATCAGATTTTCCTGCAGAAAATTGAAAAATATACTTTCCTTTTAGTTTTATACACCTTTTTATTTACAAACTAGTGAACGAGTTTTCTCCTTTTTTTTTCTTGAACAGAACAAAAAGAAAAAGAAGAAATAGCGAAATGCTACACATAGTTATGTGCATATTACGTGAGATATGCCATAATGATTTTTAAAACAGTGTGCTTACTTATTTATTTTTAGTAGCAGAATAACATTTCTCTTTCAAATAATTCGTCCCCCAAATGTGTTATTAAAAAAAAATCTTTTAACTTAATAAAAAGGGAGCTATCATTTACTAAGTTATTCATAATTTTTCTGCACATCATCTTGTACCATTTTAAAAATGGATTCTAAGCTATAACTGGTCATTTATTTTAAATTTTACTTGTCATTTATTTTCTAATAATTGATCATTTTATTTTAAAACTTAACTCCTGCGGAAAATGGGTGCTCCAGTTAGTATTGTTATAAAACCTTTGAGGCTACCGTCGACACGACACCAAGAGTGTAATGTTAATCTTATGGAGTTTCGTACTTTTCTATTTACATCTAGGGTATCGCTTTTAATTGCATAGAATAAAATGAATTCGAAAGAGCGAAAAAGAAATATTTCTCTAGTTTTCGATTTTTTAAAAGTGTTTGCAAGTATTTTTAAATATTTTCATGAGCATGGATGCTTAATTAATGATAAATTACAGGCAGGGGATACTCGACTTTCTGCAAAAAATTAAAAATTAAGATGAATGAATTAGAGAAGCTACTTTTTTAAAACTATCCTTTGGATTGACTTTTTGACACATATTGACAAAGTAAATCTATTTCTCCAGAGTAAAAATATGGATTTCTCGAAAGGTTTAAAATGATTAAAATCGTTAATGATATATATAAAAACCAAAAGAGACTCTTTAACTATTATGAGTCAAAAGCCAAGGAATTATCCTTTATAAAGAAGTATCAAAATGTTCACAAGCGTGTAAGACAACGCAGTATTAGGGTAACTTTCCTTGAAGGAAATAGAGACACCGACACAACGTTTGAAAACAGCCACAGCCAGAAATTTAATATAAAAACCTTTTTACCAATAATCGACTCTCTAATTTGCAATATACAAAGGCGTAGAAAAAAAATATGAGGAGCTTTTGAAATGTTTGGATTTTTTAAAAATACTTCTAATTTGGATGAGACAGAAATTAAAATAGCATGCGAGAAAATATCAAAATTTTATGATAAAAATATTAATGGAGAGGAAGTGAATTTGGAATGTCAAAATTTCAGGTCAAATAGGATCATTGATGGCAAAAAGCCGAAAAAAAAAGAGAAGAAAACGTATATATATATATATATATATATATATATATATATGGTGTATGTAATGATTCAAAGTCACCACTTATTACACACACACACAGTTTATTTGCTGACGTAGGACAGAACATTAAAACACAAAACAAATTGATTAAACTCGCGTAATCATAGATTTAACGTCCAGAACAATATAACGTCCAGCGCAGTTTCCTGAACCGTCTTGTTCAGCGTCTCGCTCCTTCTCCGTCTATGTCTCATCTCACTACGACACATCTCTCTCGAAGTGCTAGGTGGCGCTCTGCAAGCATCATGGCTGCCTTCCAAGATTATAGATCAGCAGGTCTTAGATCCCACAATCTCGATCATTCTGACCTTCATTGCGCCCTCGCAATGCGCTTGATCGACATCAGAAACAGACACATGAGGATAACTGCAATTAAGAGGGAAAAAAAAACGAGAGGAAAAAAAAAAACGAAACAAATACACAAACACAAAAAAAATTTCTTAGTTGGACCACGGTTTCATATGATCGGCTGCAGTTGCAGTCTTGAGCGGCCCTTCGTGAATGCCGACTCGTTCAACTTCATAGCGATCGTGCGGCTTGATGGATGTGACTTTATAGGGTCCAAGAAACTTAGGTTTCAGTTTCATTCCTGGAGTAAACTGAGTTCGTTGGATCGCGACGAGGTCATTGATGGCATAAGTACGCGCGGTCTTACGCTTTTTATTAAACTGCTTTTCATTTTCCTGTTGGATCTTTAATATATTATTTTTCGCATCATCGCGCATTTTTTGTCTATCGTCCATCATGAATTTTAAGTGTTCTTCTTCCAACAGCTCTTGAATTTTAGAATCTTCTTTGTTCTGCATCTTAATGCCAACCATCAGTTCAAAAGGTGTATATTTTGTACTTCGGGAGGTAGTACTGTTGATGATACGTTGTACATCTGCTACGTATGTATACCACTTTTTCGGGTCGTCTAGTGACAGCTTAGCTAATACAGGGAGTAAAGTTCCATGAATCCGTTCGATCTGACCATTGCCACGAGGAATTCCAGTAGCGATAGTAAAATGATCTATACCTTCTGTTGCACAATAGTCAGAAAATTCCTTTGAGATGAATGCAGATCCGCGATCAGTAATGATTCGGGAAGGATTACCAAAAACACTTTGTTGTAGCATCAATTTAGCTATAGCGTCTTTTGTGGATGTGGATTTCACTGGATAAAACCAAGTGAATTTTGTGAAAGCATCTACAATCGTGAAAATATGGTTGTAATTTTTGTTGGTGGAAGGTAGGGGTCCAACAAAATCGATATGATAAGTATTGAGAGGCTTATTATCTTTCAAAATAGGGTTCAGTAGTCCCTCTTTTTTTCCACGTTTTTTGCTTATTAAAATACAATCGATGCAATTTGCAATAATACTATCAACTTTTCCTCTTAAGTGGGGAATATAAAAGTCACGTTTCAGAATTTCCTCTGTTTTTGCTGTAGCAAAATGCCCCCGTTGGTGAACATTTCGAATAATATCTACTTCCATAAGTTGAGGTACGACAAGCAATTCTCGTCCTTGTTCATACTTATATAAAATATCTTCCTTCAATAAAAAATCGGAGTTTTCACCATTTCGTACCATGGACTTAATGGATTTTATGTGGTCGTCATTATCCTGCGCCGTAGCTATTCGGTTTGTGAGAGTATTTTGGGCCCTAGTTGTAAAGAGGATTGAATGTCGGCTCAATGCGTCAACATGTTGCATCTGGTTACCGGATCTATGTACAACTTCGTAATCGTAATCCTGAAGTTGTAGTGCCCATCTAGCTATCTTAGCTGAAATGTCTTTTTTCGTCTTTGTCATTTTAAAGGCATTGCAATCTGTAACAATTTTAAAATGTTTCCCTAAAATGTAGACGCGGAATTTTTTTACAGCTTCTATCACTGCCATAACTTCCAACTCGTAACTGCAGTAACGTCTTTCGGTGTCGTTAGTTTTACGGCTCATGTAGCAAACAGGATGTAATTTAGAGTCTATGGCAGACTTTTGTAATAAAACAGCGGCTAGCCCGTCTGCACTAGCGTCTGTATGTATTTCGGTTTCACTGTTTGGTTTATAAATTGTTAATACTGGTTCGTGGCATAAAAGTGCTTTTAAGTGATTGAAACAATTGCGCTCTCGTTTTTCAAATTTGAAAGACTGATTGTTTTTTAGGAGATCACTAAGAAGTCTTGCTATTGATGAAAAGTGTGGTATGAATTTCCGAAAATAGCCACAAAGACCCAAGAAACTCTGAACATCTTTGGTGCATTGAGGTTCTGGAAAGTTGACAACTGCTTTGGTTTTGATAGGGGAAGGGTATAATTTACCATTTTTAATATGATGCCCTAGGAAATCAATTTCACGTTTGAGGAATTGACATTTCTTAAAATTAAATTTAAGGCCGTATTCTGATGCCACTTTAAGCATTAAATCTTTAAAAACTGCATAAATATATCGTTGAAATACACTAGGAATCGTGGAAAAACCGAAAGGTACTTTTAAGAATTCGTAAACAGAATTATGTGTCACAAATGCAGTGTATTTAGTACTATCGGGATGTACATCACAATGAAAAAAAGCATTTTCGAGATCAAGAGTAATAAATACGTTCGAATCTGTCAATTTATCAAGAATATCATGGATCAAAGCTATAGGAAAAGTCTTTAATGATTTTTCTATTTAAACGTCTGTAATCGATACATAGTCTGTAATCGCCATTCTTTTTTTTTCACTAAGACTATGGGAGAAGAAAATGGACTATTTACACTTTCTTTAATGATTCCTGCATCTAACCAATGCTGTATTTGCGAATCTACAAATGTTTTTTCGTTTGCCGCTAATCGTCTAGGTTTTGAGTGAATAGGTGATTCATCTGTGAGAACTATTTTCATCATAACGTCAGTGGTTTTTCTTTTCTGCGGTGTATAAGTATCTAACACTTGTTTGAGATTGTGTTTTATATCCTGATCGCTGATGTGGGTCAAATCCACTTCATCCAAATTTATTGCCTTCGCTAGATTAAAAAAATATTCGATTTCTTCAACATCTGATGTTTTACCGCTCGTATGGACTGCGTTTGGGTTTATAGTTACAACAGGCTGTACGTTGACCTCATTATTTGCGTTCGCCTCGGAACCAACACAAGGCGCCAGTCGGAATACCGACGTAATGTGTTTTATATTATTAGGAGAGGTTTTGTGGGTAGGAACACGATTGAAATTAATTGTTGCATGATTGGCATGAAAAGTATTTCTTTCCCCCGCAATTTCGATTCCATTTTCATTTATAGTAATATTTAATTTGTTAATTACATCAAGGCCAATAATAATGTCACAACATAATTTTTGAATCACATAAATTTCTGTTGCTATACAGCATTTATCAAATTTAATGTCAGAATAAAAGAATCCCAACGGAGAAAGACATTCCTGATTGATTCCAGCGAAAGATACATTGTTAAATGATAGTTTTGGGGATCCGATCTTTAAATAACTTTCATAACTTATTAGTGATAATTCGGAGCCAGTATCGAATAAAGCATTGATTTTAACACCTTGGATTTCAACAATTTTTTCTAATTTTTTAGTAAAGGTATTACTACTAGTGACTAAAGTTTGATTTACATCTGTTTGATCACAAAATTTAAATATATGCCCAAATTTAGAACATTTCAACCCGTTTTTCTTATTTTTACACTCAGCAGATTTATGACCCCATAAGTTACAATTGAAACACTTTATATTTGAATTATTTTCATGCTTATAACCATAATACTTATTTTTTGGCTTAAAATCATCATTCGGAGCACGAACAATCGAAGGCATTTTTCTGTATTCTTTAACAAATGGTTTTTTGTATTGTACATTATCGTGAACGCTTCTGTTTGCTTCCCTTCTGAAATTACGTCGCACAATTTCATAATCGTCTGATCTTTGTACTAAGACGTCGATACTTGTTATTTTAGGCAATTCATCTATAAGATGATCGCGTACTTCTGGAGGTATTTTTTGCTTTAACTGGTCTGAAATCAAAAGTTGTTTTAATTCTTCGAAAGTTTTAATATTTAGGCCAGTTATCCATTCATCAAAGAAATTTTGGAGTTCAAATGCAAAATCACGCCAAGAGGCAAATGATTCTTTTTTGTGAGTAAAAAATTTTAATCTGAATTGTTCAGGACTCAATTTAAATCGTTGCAATAACAATTTCTTAACATGAATGTAGTCGTTGGCTTCCGTATCAGGTTCGCGTGCTACAATATTTACTATGTCCAAAGGAAGCAAAGGCAATAAATGTGTTACCCAATCGTTTTGAGGAATAGCAATTCGGATTATCTGTCTCTCAAATAATGAAAGGTAAACACTTATATCGCTTTCAACATCATAACGCGGCATTAACTTCATTAGATTTAGCTTAGGTACAGTTATAGGTACATTTCCGTCTGAAAGTGTAGCTTTTGATTCTAATTCTAATTTTCATATTCCCATTCCCTTTTTTCATGTTCGTCCCTCCTTTGTTCCTCCTCCTTCCGTTCATTAGTAATAACTTCTAAACAGTCTTTTGTAAAATCGTCGTCATAATTCTTATCGTTAGTAATTAACCTAAGTAAGTCGGAAATTTTAGCATTAGGCTCTACAGTTAGTCCTAATTCTTCTGCTAAAGTTATTAAGTCGACCTTTCGTGCTCTCGAAAGAAATGGCATTTTGCAACAAAGGAAAATAAAATAGAATATTTGTACTCACAGAAATTCTTCGTCCATAAAAGAAAGTTCCGCTCAGGGTATCCACAGTATTTCAAAGTAGCAATCACACACAAATGCAATTCTTCTAAATAGTCA
>BMAW01090087.1:0-16606 GCA_019974015.1 Nephila pilipes | reverse complement strand
TTAATCTACACATAAATAACAGGTCAATTGAAAAAGTCCGCCTAGCCATGTAAAGCATTTTCGCTAAAGGTGGTTTTTATTCAACATAATTCCTTCAAAGTTGATGACACTGATTATAGCGACCCTCAACTTTTCATACGCATTTGGAAACGTTGTGTCTTTCTTCGAAAATAGGCCTTCAGTTTCAGCGATCCTCTCATTCAGTAGAAATTTCCTTCCAGAAGCATTCTTTGAGATCTGAGGAGCAGAAATAGCTGGGAGATCTGGAGATACAGATCGGATGAGGTAACCATTCGAACCAATTCCATGAGATTTTGCCATCGTTTCACTGACGTTGAACGTGCATTAGTGTAGAACAGCATTTGCTTTTCTTAAATGCGCCGTTTTCGCGAAATTTCGTCCTTAAACGGTCCAATAACGCTGTAAATAGTCGCTAGTTGATGGTCCTTCTTTTCATTAGTCAATGAAAATTATTCCATACGCATCCCAAAATACAATCGCCATACCTTGCCAGCCGACTGTTGCGTTTTCCCCGCTTGGGCAGGTTCATCAATCACCTCGGATGACTTCGTTGGACTTCGGGTGAAATGATGGAGTCATAGTTTCTCCATTGTATCACATATCGACGCAAAAACTCGGTTTATTACTTGATCATCTTCAACTGCTCCGATCATCAACTCGTCGTTGTTTTGGAGTCAAGAGTGACTCTCGGCACCACTTTGCACAACTTTCTACCCAAATATTCGTGATATGATGATACATCGTTCAGTTAATATCTTTAGAGTGTCTGCTTCTCATTCAATTTGAATATACAGTCTGATTCGAAAATCATTTGTGATTTTTAATGTTTCGTCTGTAACAAATCTTTTGGGCGTTCCAAGCCGTCTTCGTGCTCATTTCACCACGTCCTAGACTTACTGCCACCAATCTTTGATGGTTTATTTCCAGGGCAATGTCCGGAGCTCCGAGCATCAAGCCAGATTTTTTCAGCTGTCAGTTTTTCCCTTCAAAGCAATATTTTAATACTGCGAATTCCTTTTTATCCATTTTTCCGATAAACAAAAATACTTCACTCAAATGCTATAATTCTGAAATGATCAGACAATGCAATTTATACACGCATCTTTTCAGGGGTTGAGTTTAATAAAACAAAGTATGGATTAAATTCTAGTAATCAGCCATCTATGTAATGTCCGCGGGGACTTTCCAATTGACCTGTTATAATGTATGTATATTTTATATGTATATATTTTTTTACATGTATATTTTATTATATGTATATATTTTTATTATATATATTATATATATTTGTATGTATATATTTATATATTATATATAATTATATATATATATATGTTCCACTGTATATCTCTTTCATATATATATATATATATGTATGTATCATATATATATTTATATATATATATATATATATATAATATATAAAATATTCATATACATATCTCTCAAAAATATCTCTTTATATTCTCAGTCAATAATATATTTTTATATGCTAAGAGCTATATATCAAGTATGAGATATAGCTCTTTCGTTTTCCAATCGGTGCTATAAAGTACCTAACAACTTCTACGTCGATAGTATTCTGTTAGACGTAGATAATGTGGCGGGAAATCTCTTTCAAATATTAAAATTTTGCAGTTCTGCTTTATAATATACATTTCTTATTATTTCTGTACTTTGAATATAAGTTTAGAATTCTAGTAAAGTACGTTATTTAGTAATCGGTGAGTTTTAAATTCTACATCGATTATGAAAAATAGAGATTTTTAAGAATTAGCTTATATGGGCTATGTTCCTTTATATTAAATCAATGAACATAAATGTTTTCCCTTCAATAATAATTTAAAGTTCGACAATATTTTAAAAGTATGTTAAATTGTATATTATATAATTGTATTCCTTTGTTCTATTTTAGGTATTTTTATTACAATTATTTATCTGGATATTTTTTCCTAAGTATGGTTTTATTGTTAATTTAATTCAGTTGTAACTAAGTATCTCAATGTATGACCATGACTTAACTTGTACATTTAATTCTAAAAATACATGCGCCAGGATGTCTCAGTCTAAAAGTTATCCCCATCTGTACCTGTATTAGAATCAAAGAATGTAACAGTACAGCTTCGACAATAATGCGTAATAACATGGGTAATTTGGTCCTTATCCAAGTTTGAATAAAGATCAAATTTTTTTTCTTTCAAATTATCTAAAAATTCGAAATTCAAATATGCTCCTAAAAAGAGAAGAGGTAATCGTTTTTTATAAAAAATTAAATATCATGATCTCTCATTTAAAGCGGAATTTTTCTTTTTAGTAAAATAAATGTACTGATATTTTTGATAAAAATCATACTTTTTATATCATCCTTAATAAGTAACTACTCTTTTAAAAAAAAAAAAAAAAAAAAAAAAAAAAAAAAGAGAATCAGTCTTTTACTTGCCTCTTTGAAACATTGACAATGAATTCAAACTATCAAGTGTGACGAAAAAATATAATCTTCTATTTGTACTTCAAATATTTATATGCATACGACATACACGATTTACACATAAGTACCTTCTCTTAGGTGAGGCAGATCCCGAGGGTCCTTCTTGCCATACACCGCGCATCATATTTTAATTTATATGTCTGTTGTTTCATCATTATCGTCGCACATTTTTTAAATCATTTGTTTTACAGTTATCTGATTTGGTGGAAAACCTCCCCCCACACACCCCTCAATTTGCTTACGTTTTTGTACAAAAATGAATTTCTAAATCGTATTTAACCTTTTTTTTAAATAATCTTTCATTTATTTAAAAGTTAACAAACATTTCTATTTGAAACCAGTTTTAATCACCATTTATTTTTTAACAATCGCTTATCTGGTTTTATTGAATTCTATCCTTTTGATTTTGTGAAAAAATATTATTATAGTTTATTATATTTTCAACAATTTTTTTGGCGCAGTTTAGTCAGTTTTGGCTCTTGTGCCATAAACTTACAATCAATCAAACAATGTCCTTTAAAAAAAATCGATTTCGTCTGCTAATTAAAGTCGTGCTGAGAAACAAAAAAAAGCGGCAGATCCAGCAATTTTGAACCTCGGTCCAGTCACGAGGATGTCTCTGCAGCTAACTCCTCACTTTCCAAAATTCCATACCACGCCAACAGGAAGACTTGTGACCTCCACTAGATGCTATCAGAATAAGCTCCGCTACACGGCAAGTTTTCAGCGTTTTTTGGTTTCTAACCCAAGACTCAACGAAAAGATTGCTGGTCAAGATTTCGTGACTATAACCACAAGGCGACCATTCCACCAAACAGCATCTAATTTCATGTGTATGGATCATAGCTTCTGCTGCAGGAAGGATAGAAATATTAAGAAGTTGGCCCTGCAAAACAGTACAACCACATAACGGACCATTAGTTAGGAAATGGGCATGTTTGCAGCACTGTGCGATTACGTTTGCAGAAGCGTAGACTGTCAGCACAGCGACCTTTACTTCGGCTTTCCTTGACAATGCAGTATAGAGAGAGACGGTGACTCTGGGGAGCAGAACAACAAAGTTGGGTACAGGAGTGGCATAATACCGTCTTTTCAGACGAGTCCAGGTTCTGCGAGCAGTATTCGGATGGCCGTATACGTGCGGGAGGGCTCCGAGTAGACCATTCATCTCCTGCATACATTCGATATCGGCCTAAGGACTCTGTACCTGATGGGATGATGGCTTGGATATCTATTGGGTACGCGACACGCACATCTCTAGATAGGAAAGACGGTCATTTGAACACAGATCAGTATATTTCTGACATCATGTGTCCTGTCTTCGAGTGCCAAATGCTATCTTCCAAGAAGATGATGAAAGAAGCATGTTTCGTGTCGCAATCAGACCATCCTAGATACACAAGGTATTCGATTATTGCCTTGGCCTGAACGGTCTCCAGATCACCCATTGAAACATCAGGTCATGTGTTGCTGAGAGACTAGACCCCCGCCCCTTTCCAGGTAATATAGTTTATGAAATGTGGCACAGATTTAAAGCAGCTTTCGACGATTTGCCCGTTTCTGACATCCAAGTCCAGTTCGACTCCATGCCTAACCGGGTAAAGAACGTTTCAGCTGCCAGGGGTGGCAAAGGTTTCTACTCATTTCTCACCCCTATAAGACCCCAAACTGCTTGCAAAATTAGTCATTTTGTCTTCATGCCATACTATTTGCGTACAATAAATATCATTGCTTTATTTGCTTTCCTTTATGATGTTGCAATTGTAATCGCCAGCAATGTGTGTGTGGGCACACTAGTGCTCAAAATTAAGGGTACTCGGTACCCCCAAAATGACCGAAAAATCAATTTTTTTTAAAATTTTTTTTATTTAGAAATATTTTCTGAATTATCAACTTTCGATTGATGTATTATTTTTATATGTACGAGCAAGAGAAGGTTAAAAAAATGAAATTGGAAAATTGGAAAATGTAAACAAAAAAATAAAAATTGTGACTTGACTACGCCCCTTTTTTAGAGATCTCAGTAATTTTATGTTATTTTTTTATCAATAATTTTCTAAAATTAATTTTTTTCGTTTTAATCATAACTGTAACTTTTTAGCGTTCTTTTTTTGTGACTACAACTTTCATTACAAGCGATTTGTTGTTTATATTTCGTGTTTTGATTGTAGTGTCGATATCGAGCTAATTATAAACACGTTTTATATTGAGAAAAATAAGTCTTTATCAAGACTTTCTTTCATTATTACTTTTGCTGAATCTGCAGAAGTTTTTTTTTTTTTTGTTTTGTTTTTGTTTATTTTTTTGAGAATTGAAGATAAAAAATGCCTCGCGTAAAACGGCGTTGTCATTCAAAGCAAATGAACAGTAAACGTTGATGGAGTGATGCTGATAATAAAGATGATTCTACGTAAGAAAAAATTGATGTTTCTTTAATCAGAATTAAACAGTTATTAAATGTTGTAAATACTGATTGTTCCGATACTGGAAATTTATTTGTATTCTTTCTATAATCCAGTAAACTGTTTGACAACTGTGCCTGGAATATGACAAAATTTCTTGTGCTTTTAAAGTTTGTGCAGTAGAAATATCGAATGAAAGGCAAACAAATACAATTTATGGATTTATTTACAATTTATGGATTTATGTATAATTTATAGATTTCTGTACAATTTATGGATGTATGTACAATTTATAGATCCTGATATCAATTTATGGATTACACAAGCATTCTGTAACATAGAGAAAGGTTATTAAGCCATCAAGAAAATTTGTTTGGCCATAAATATCTTTCCTTTTTCATCAAGGATGTGTACTAACTTCTACAAGTAAATGTACTAAACTTCTTCATAAAGCCCATGGTATTGCTGCAAAGACTATGCTAAAAGAAAGTACATACTGAAGTACAAAATGCACAAGAAGTACCTGCTGATATCCTATTTATCGACATAAGTGTTTCTTTCGATAACATTTGGATGACACGAAGCCATACATCTGTAATTGGCATTGGTTGTGTCATCAATTCACTTACTGGCAATGTCATTGACTTTGAAGTTATGTGCAAAGTATGTCGACATTGTTCCATAGCAAAAAGAGAACTTGTAAAGTCTCTAGTGCATTATATGATATGTAGTTATAAGGGTATAAGAATTAGTGTGATATCAATCACACCGGTTCATTGGGTTCGATGAAAATGGAGGCAGCTTTGATACTGTGGGAAATATCACAATCATTGGGATTTCAATATTCTACAATATTGTCTGAGGGAGATTGAAAAACTTTACATTACTTATCTGAAAGAAATATCTATGGGGATTATGTAAAAATAAAAAAAAGTGGAATGCATAAACCATATGTTTAAAAGGTTAGGTACTGCTTTATGGAATGCTGTGAAGGAATCGAGAGCTCGAGGCATCTCATTAGGTGGGAAAGGTTATGGCACTTTGAAAGAAACTACCATAAAGAAATTAACTTCTTATTATCAGAAGGCCATATTAAAAAGACGAAGTGTCAAGAAGACACAAAAAGCTAACTATATGCATAAATTTTGGAAAATGCACGCATGATCTTGGTGTAATACTGGAATCGCTAAAAAATTGTTTAGAATGAGACGTAAAAACTACTAATATCAGTGTGCACGTAAACTAGTAAAGAAAGCGGTTTTAAAAAGAGAAGCATGAATGATAAAAAAGGAAGGTGTTACATGTAGACCAGGTTACTTTTGAGGTGCAAATAATAATGTAAATCTGTATCATAATTTTTTTCATTATAAAATGTGCATATATAATATTTAAATTAAGGCAATTAATATAATTTTTTTTCATACTTTGTGTTTTATTCATTATGTATTTTCATATAAATATAATATTGGAGATATGTGAAGTACATAATTTTAAAAGTGGTTGTATTTATTATTATTTAACATTTTCCTTCATTTTTCATGTTCGTCAATTGTAATTAATACCTTGAAAAATATTATCAGTTATTAAAAATATTTATTGAAATTTTGTGAAAATGCTATTAATTTGTAGAAAAACATATGGCTTATGATATAAAAGGGTATTTTAAGTTAATTGAAGCATATAATATTTATTTTTTCAGAGTTATAAAATTTAAAAAGGTTTTTAACAGTTTGTGCTTTTTCGATACATCATTGCTAATTTATTTCACAGAATAAAAATGCTACTCTTTCCACAAATATTAATCAATCACTTCCATTTTTTTTCTGTGTGTTATATATAATATATGTAACAAAATTTTGCAATGAAATGCATACTTTTTCTTTAAAAAAAAAAATAATGGTAGGAGATATCTGTGTTTTTTTACATTTTACTATGTCGACCAACATTTTATTTTTTTTCTCCAAAATGTAATAAGTTATAACAAAATTGATCCGTAAATTTGTTTAAAATGTCCTTGAAAATAATACAAAAAATTTTCACAGTAAAAAATATAATAAATAAAAAAAGAGTAGGATTTTGAAAATTTTCAAATTTTTTTTAAAAAAAATTTTAATTTAAAAATTGTGTTACCATTGTATTTAAATTTTCACATAAAATCATTTTCTTAAATAGATACACTTCATAGTTCGTTAAAACCAAATTTTTAAATCAATTAATAAAAGATGATTCAAGGGTACCGAGTCGAGAATTTGCATATTTTGTAGAATTTCATGAAAAGAAAACATGCAAAAATACTGTATGGGAGTGGAACTAGTCGAAAAACAGGATTTATGAAATCGCGTGCCAAAATCCGCTTTTCGATCGCTAGTTCATTTCGCCGAATTTCTTCGTGTGTCTGTGTGTGTGTTTTGCAGCAATCGCTTAAATTAAAATTCAAACAGTAAAAGTGATTAACCACCAGCGTTTAGAAGACGAATTGAGGGGGCGAATTGTGAGTGGCTAGAATCAGGCCAGTTTCAAATCCAGATTTGCAAATAATTCGATTTAACGCCCAGCGTCGTGTCCAACTTATGGTCACAGTTTAAGGATACCAGATCCGTCGAGAGAAAGCCTGGGAAAGATCATCCTAGAGCCTTGACGGCCAAAGAAGATCACCATTTATCCATTACAGCAAGGCATAGCATGGATTCTACAGCTTCTCAGATCTTTCATGAGTAATATACAGCTCAATTTTCAAGGGTAACTGTTTCCAGAAGACTTCATGAGAGAAGGCTGTTTGCAAGCAGACCTGTTGTTTGCGTTCCGCTCAGTTCTGAGTACACGAGAGTCCGCTTAAAATGATGCAAAGAACATACAGATTGGAGCATGAATCATTGGGTGACCATTCTCTTCACTGATGAGTTCCGGTTCAGCCTAACCAGTGATTTTCGCCGTACTCTCATAGGGAGAGAAACAGGGACCCGCTACCTACCCTCCAATATCCAAGAAATAGACCGCTACAGCAGCGGAGTTTTGATGATCTGAGCAGGCATCATTTTCGATGGCAGCACACACCTACACGTCTTTGAAAGAGCACTGTGACTGCTGAGAGGTATAGGGAAGAGGTCTTGGAGCATTATATCCACCTTTTCTGGGGTCCAATTGTTCCTGATTTCCTTTTAATGGATGACAACGAGAGGTCACATAGACCTCAGCTGGTCGACGAATTTCTAAAAAGTGAGGATATTCGCCCGATATATTGGCCAGCCAGATCTCAAGACTTCATTCCTATAGAGCATACCTGGGAAACTAAGGGGAGGGCAATTGAAATTTACAAGCCCCTTCTGAGAACCATCCAAGACCTGAAGAAAACATTGCTGAACGAGTTGGATCAATTGCCACAGGTTCTCCCTTACTTCCATCATAAAATCATGTTGCGAGGTCCATATATCTGTAAGAAGGGAACAAACCCCCATTAATCCATTTTTTGGTTCCATATATATATATATCCGTGTGTATGAGGATAAATTAAATTTATCATCTTCATTTTCATTCAATTATACTTAAAGACAAAAAAAAATTTCACTTTGGATTATGTTGGTACCCTCTTTGGAATTGCGCATATTACAGAAAATACGTGATCCGCTTTTAACTGCTGAATGAAGGAAATTATTTGACAGGAACACTGCTTTTCCTCCCTACTATTTGCACTCTGCTCGATTCTATGCTCTCTCTAGTCTCTCAAATAACCATAATTCAATTTTCAACTACGGTACTGATGAAGCATCTAAAAATCTAAGTAAAACTAAGAAAATGTTCCGTTTCATTATTTTTAGAATACACATAGTTCACTAAGTATTAAAATTAACGTTGGAACAGAGCCTTCTAAATAAATAAGAACAGTAGGGAAAATAACATTTAAAATTTACTTCACCGAAACTGCCACCGATTATGGATATAAATTTCTTTTTAAAAACTTTTCTCACAGTCAAAGAGCTATATTCGTGTAATGTACACTGAATTCCAAAGAAACTTATTAATGTTTACCTAAATGATTAAAACAAACATTATCTAGTCATCTAATTCATAGATCCCTAACCTATTCGTCCTCCCACCTCTTTTTCTGACGAAAAACACTTACTCATCAACCCTTTCTGAGGGGAAGGAATTACTTCTCCATTGCAGGAAAAAATAAAAACTCCCGTGCTTGAAATCAATAATGTAATATTGTGAGTTTTCAGATCTTTAATAAACATTTTAAAATGCTTTCAAAAGTTAGGAGAGGAAAGGAATCTTGCAGAAAAATTCTATATAAATAAAGAAAATAATTCAAATTAATATATTTTTGGGCTAAAAACTTCGCTATTTATTTAAAATTTGAAAGAGCCATGCCAAACATTTAATTCTTTTTAACAGTGATTTTTTTAAACAAAGAAATATAATAAATATAATGGTAGTTCATCTAATCGTGGCCAATACGATTTTCAAGATCAACGGGGTAAACGAGGTCGAGGGCAGTTTAAAAAGTACATGTTTTTGAAGACATGGCCTTGCTAAGGTAAGTTGGTGCTAACATTGAATGTTGTGTTTTGTTAGAAGGTTCCAAAACCAACTTGACACTTAATCTCGGATTGGTTTTATTTTGGCAGCCATTTACTATCAAATCAAAATTTGAATGGATCCGCATCATTTCGCACCCGTTTTGATTTTGTGTTGAATCTGTTCCCTTGTATATTTCATTCTTTGAATTGCTGACTTTTAAATTATATCATTTTTTAAGAGTGATAATAATCTCTCTGTAATCCGGCAGATATCGGACCAGAGCTCTGCCGTATTACCGTAGTAGCTATTTTCGGTAGAAAACCTTTAACTGGAAGATCACTAAAAATAACACATTTAAACAACAAGAGCTATGCATTATGGTGTAAAATTTAACACAGTACACAAAAATAAAGTACGAAAAACATACGATATAACTAAAACTAGAAGAAATGTAGTTTTATATTGATAGCCAACATTATTAAATTGATTGGTTTGCTGGTTATTTTTATTAACGTTGTACCATAAGCAACATGAGGGCTATTGGTGACATGACCTTGTAATTTTGAACACCGATCAAGGGACGAGGACGAAATTGAGATAGCGAAACCCTCTTCTAATTTTCACACTACGGCAACTGGAAAAAATTGAGCCAAGACTGATTTAGCCCCGGATAAAAAAAAAATGCGTTTTTATGGCAAAAAGGCTCGAATCTACAACTTGAAGAAAACCATCAGCAGCGATGATGGTTTTACCACTAAGCTACCGCGGCCACATTATTCCATGAAATTTGGAGAAATAAAACTATTTTCAATCTAGGATTTTTCACAGCCTAAGTGAAAACGTTGGATAATAGACAGGGTTAGAAAAGTGAAATGACAGATTATAGAAGGAATGCTATATTCTTTTTTAAATTTCTTTTTTTCTAATTACTAATTTAAGAAATGAATATTTTGCCCTCTCTTTTTACCTCCTGCATATAGAAATATCTAGGCATAAAATCTGTATAACTAAATATTAGCTTCTCAGTCAATTTAACAAGATTCAGGAGAAAAAGCTATGAAACTCTAAATAAATCGAATTAATATATTCTTTGGGAGCTGCGCAAATAAATAGTCGAATTTGCTCACATTATTTTAGCGACTGTTTTTCGAGAACAGGGAGATGAAGTAAAAGAGAAAAAAAATCCTGGCAACTTGACCGATATGAAGTATTCCTAGAAAGGGCAACTTCAAATTATGTCTAATAAAAGCAGTAGAAGGAAAAGTTTTGAATGAGAAATCCACTAAGAACATTCCAATTTCGCTGTTGAAATTCCTGTAGACTAGTCGCATTATCAACTTCCCTCTCTTTCAATTTTAAATTTTTATAACTAAATGACTTATATTTTCAATCCAAAGGGAGACTACAAACTTTTTATGATTTAATCTTAAAAATGAATACATTAAAACGAATGTTATTAAATCCTCAATGTCTGTTATTTCTAAAGTAATATATGCTGATAGAAAATAAACAGTTTTCTCGAATTAAAACAATTTTCTTTTGATTGTATTTGCTAATGAAGTCACTTATTCATTTTACCAAGAACTAAAGGCGTGTAATAACAATTTGTGAATAAAATAAATGTATTTAAGTGCCGTGAATTTATTAAAAGGAGTCTTGTTTGTTTAAATTCTGGGATATTAATTATTCTAATCATGATATGTATATTTTCTTTTTCTTTTTTTTTTTTTTTTTTTTTTGTATTCTATACAAGATGACTATGTAAATTAAATAAATATGTATGATTGAAAAAAATCTATCTGAATATAGACGTCGTTAAAAACACTTGATATAGTTCTGTAAATATTAATTAAACAATTAACTTGAATATAAAAAAATATAAGCTATCGAGTTAATAAATTATCAGAGTGAATGTGCGCAAAATCTAAAGATGTAAATGACAAGAAAATTATTCACTGGAGAGTTAAAAGAGAATAGAAAATAACATAATTATCTAAAAAAATATGATTCGCAAATAAGAAATACATAGACATAAATTAAGTCTTAAATTCCTCTGTGAGAGGGATATATAAATCAGAAAAGCAAATTTCAATTTATTTGTACTCTTAATCGCATGTCAGTGAATTAACAAACTTATCCCATTTCTCCTCGAGGCAATCTAGATTAATCAAATCCTTAGTTCATTCGAACTGAAAACAATCATCTTTCATTTTTGTATGCATTTCAAGGAATCACAAAAAATGGATGCGCTTGGAGATGCATAAAATTAAATAGAAAATCGGAAAAATGTGTTATTTAATTTTAAAAAAACTTTGACAGCCTGCACAAATATTCCACAAAGATTTCCAACAAATTGTACTTATAAAGCGCAGAATCGGAAAGTGCACTATTTTTTCCGTTGCATCTTTTCAATCCTTTCTGGATGCAAATTTTCATATGAGAAAAAAATTTTATGGATTATTATTATTTTAATCAATATATATACAATGGAACTTTGAAATTGGCAAGTGTTAGATAACTGTTTTTCATCACTAAATGGAAACACAGTTTATTCGATATCCCTTACCTTCCCCTCCTCTTCCTCCCTCGTCATACAAATTCAAACGGAATTAATTGCATTTAGTTGATGAATCCTTATCGAGTCTCCTATAAATGACATCCATTTCCGTTCAGAAAATAAGTCGCGAATCCCATGAAAATATGAAATTTGTTCCCGTAAACATATTAGTAAAATCTGATTTTTCCGTTTTTTTATGTGAACAATTCAGAATTTGTAGCTTTGTCTTGGAAGAATTTGATGCATCATCTCTCTTATTTTTTTTATCTGTTACTGTTTCCTTTAGAGCAGATGTGTTCAACCTTTTATACTTTTGGGAACCCTTATTATTTTCTTGAAGGAACCCCTTAATGAAAGAGCAAGAAAATAGGATATCAAAATTTTAATCCTACTCAAATTTACAAACTTATTACTGCACTTTTATTTTATCGTAATACAAACATCATAAGATAATGAATGGTAAGGTAGCGAATGAGACTTTTTTTTCTCTAAAATATATGAGCCGCTCAGAAGCCAATGCGGTTAAGTCCATTTTTTGATATTTTCTGATTTTTGGAAATTTTGATGAAATAAATAATAATGTTCTTAGTTATTAAAGGATTTACTCGTGGTTACTTTTTTCTAGGTTAGACAGCCCTTTTTTTAATAGCTTCTGAATATATTGTATAATAATTTCAGAAGCCATTGTGAATAAGTCCACCTTTTATGAATATTTTTTTACATAAACTTTGAAATAAAAATTAAATTATTATTCTTCTTTCGATATTTGTTGGTAACACTGAAAAACAAGAAATTCATAGTAATTGTAACCGTTACTTCTAATTAGAATAGTTTGAGTTTTATGCATGTGCGTCAAAACACAAAAATAATACGTTGAAGTGTTTGCGAAAATTATTGTGTTATCAAAAACATTAAATAAATTTTTTTTAATAACTGTAAAAACTCTGACGTTTTAAAATAATAAAAAAGATTTATTGTAAGGGTATACAAACTAAAAATGTTAATGGAAATAGAACAAAGTGAAAGTGATACGATATTTCATCCTAATTCAAGGAGAGTTAACCATATTGATTCTGATACATCATCAAATAACGAAGATATAGAAAATAATCAAAATAACGGAAAAGTTGGTAGAAAACGCAGCAGGAATCCTGGGAAATGGTCTAGAAATGTTGAGAAACAAAAAAGGATACAATTTAAACAATATCAAAATAGAAATAAAAGAATAATTCCTGCAAAGAAATTTGATAATAAACCTTGTAACTGTTTACGACTTTGTAATCCCAAGATAACCTTTTATCAAAGAAAACAGGCGATGAAAAATTTTTACAAGCTTAATGATCATCATAAGCAAAATATTTTTTTAAGTGGGTTAATTAGAGTTCATGCTATCAAAAGACAACGACCCAGGAATAACACCAAAGGACCAAGATCTCAGTTTCTTGAATATTTTATTAGACTTAACTGCCAAGATGTTGGTGTTTGCAAAAATTTTTTTATAGAAACATATCAAATAAGTAACGGGCGACTATATAATTGCTGTTAAAAGGAAGATCTGAAGGACCACCGGGGGCAACATATTCCAGGTAACAAAATAGATGATTCCCATGTAAGAAAACATATAAGTTCCTTTCCTGCTATTTCAAGCCATTATACAAGAGGTCATAATCCCAGACGCAGACACTTAAATTCAGACCTTTCTTTTGCAAAAATGTATAACCTGTATGTCGAACAATGTAATGAAGAGCAAATTGTACCAGTAAAGGAAAAGTTTTATTACCATATATTTTCGACAAAATTTAACTTACATTTTAAGCAACCTTCAAAAGATACTTGTGCAAAATGTGATTATTTGGTAATAAGAAAACAATCTACAATAGATGAAGAAAAAAATGCAGCTGAAGTTGAACATGACGAACACTTGCGAAATGCAGAAATTGCCCGCAATAGTATGGCTAATGATCGATTAAGAGCTTCAGACGAAATATACGTGTTTAGTTTTGATTTAGAAAAAAGCATTACCATTTCCGAAACTATCCACATCAGTGGCTTATTACAAGAGAAACTTATACCTATACAATCTTGGTTGCCATGATTTAAAGACTAACGAAAACTACATGTATGTTTGGCCTATAACCCAAGCATCGCGGGGTTCACAAAAAGTGTCATCGTGTTTAACTAAACACATTAAATTGTACGCAAGGGATTTTCAAAAAATTATAATGTATTCAGATTCATATTCAGGACAAAATCGAAATATAAAAACTGTGTTAAGTTTACTGAAATTGGTTCAGAGTGAAGATATAAAAGCTGAATCAATTGAGCTTAAATTTTTATTAAGTGGGCACAGTTATTTGCCCAATGATGCTGATTTTGCAGTTATAGAAGCTTATGCAAAAAAAATTCCGTATATTTATAACCCTAGTGACTGGTATCATATAATACAAAATAGTAAAAGAAAGAACCCTTTCAGAGTTGTCGAAATGAATCCACAAGAACTTCTTTCCACAAAACCATTGGAAGAAGCTGTCACCAACAGAAAAAAATCAACAAGTGGACTAACAGTCAATTGGCTTAATATAAGATGGATAAAATTGGAAAGGTTAAACCCAAGCAGCATTAAGCTCAAATATAATTTTGACGAGGATGATACCTTTTCATGTAATTGATATAAAAAAAAAATAGGACCAGTAAATTTAAAAAATATAACTCAACCAATATTATATCCTAATGGCAGAACAATTTCAAGAGAAATAAAAAAAGACATTATGTGTTTATTAAAGTATATACCTCCAATTAAACACGACTTTTACAGGACATTAAGGACAACACGTGGAGATCAAGATTTACATTTAAATAACTCGGAAGAAGATGATGTTTGTTATGATGAATAAACATAAAACTTATGACAGTAAATGTTATTTTATTATTTTTACATAAATTTCTTATTTTTTTCAGCTGCCAAAAGGTATAAGTCCTAAAACTTTTAAGATGCTGTCATTATTTCAATAAATACTTACGTTTTTATTTATACATCATGTACATATATTGTTTTTTTGCAGAGTTTACACCTTGAATAAAGACTTTATACACTTTTCTAATTAAATTAATATACCGAGAATTTTAAAAACTAATGTATTAAAAAACATTAATTTTCTCAATTTTTGTATTTTGGACTTAACCGCATTGGCTTCTGAGCGGCTCATATATTCTAGCAATAACAACAATATTTTAAATCATATCAAATTTATAAAAAAAAATTATTGACTTGAATGTGACATCACAAAGTATTTTTACGTCTGGAAAAATTGTTGATATCTGCTACCTAATGTCATCCTCAGCATGCAGTCTATTTCTGTATTTTGTTATTGTCGGAGCATACAAAGAGAAAGATTTTTCGCACGCATAGGTTGAAACAAATGACATTAGAAGATTCACAGCGCTTTTCGCAATCTCAGAATATTCTTTTCTGATGTCAATCCAAAAATGCATAACGTCAACTTAACAAAATTTCAGTTCAGTGTCGATTGAGATATCAAATTGTTGTTCTCTTTCTCTTATTGGGAGTTCGGAGGGTCACAGTCTTTAAAAGGATTTCGGGTCCAAGATAATTTCTTATTCTGAACTGGAAAATATTAAAAAAAATTTCTTTTTCAGAGCTGATAAATGATGGACGAAAGTAATTTTGACATTTTTATCGAGATTATCGTTACTGCCTTCTAAAATATTATGCAAATTATTAAAGTATTTAATATTACCTTTCAAAATGCAATCCACTCAAAATTTCAATTTTAAAACAGTGGCGTCAATTTTACTTTGTACCTTGAAAAATGTGATAGTTGTTCCTTGCAGCGATGTGTTCAGCTCATTGAAATAGGTAAAAATTTCTGCTAGATACACAATTATCTGAATCCAAACTTCATCATTTAATTTCAGAACTAATTCTTATATCATCTTCGATCAGTTGATCAGCTACTTTCATCAAATCCTTCAAAATTGTCACCCTTTTTTTTTTTTTTTTTTTTTTTGGCTTTGAATTCAGTTTTTAAAAATTTGTATATTACACCGTCATCACCGTAAGGTACAATTTGTCGCGGAACTGCACATTTTTTACCATTGATTATTAACGTAGAGAGTTCCTTTGGTAAATACTCTATTTGGTTTTCCAAACTGGCAAAAACTTTATTAGCTTGTTGGGTCGCGACAAGTTTTCGATATTCCAAAAGCAATCCTTCTCGCTCGATTACCGATTCCATATGGTTGGATCTCGCAATAACAAAATAGTTACAATTGTACCAATTGCTTTGCATCGTTTTACATTTCGTATAATTTTCTCAAGAAGATTTTGAAACACAATAGATAGATTGACTTTGCAGACCATTAATATTTAAAAAATGTGTGATGCCATACACTATTTTCAGCCAAACATATCACTCATAAAACGCCTGCGTCACACATTTTCAAACAATCAAAGTTCCTCACGTGTTCTCATATCTCCTCCAATGCTTAGCCATAATAAGATATATTATATCAGCATGTCTTCAGAAATAAATTTAGCATTTCTCAGGAAAAAACCCCTCTTTCAGGAATCAGTAGATATCTCCCCCTCGTTATATC
>BMAW01090081.1:0-17455 GCA_019974015.1 Nephila pilipes | reverse complement strand
TATATATATATATATATATATATATATATATATATATATATATATATTGGGGGGAATGAACATGTAAAATGGTTGTGTTTTGGTATTAATCATCTTTAAATGTATTGTATTAAAAAAAGATCTAATTAATATGATTTTGATAATTCATTTTTAAACTATCTCTTAAATATAAATACTTGTTAACAATATATAAAATGTTATTGAATGTTCTCAAACAAGTGTCGGTTAAAAAGCGCAGATCAAATATGTAATAGTCAGCAAATGATACATTTTCTACATATATATCCTTCTAAGCCTAAATTTCAGCTTTTATTGCATAATAATGTCTACCCTTCATTATTAAACCACACAGATATCTTAAATTTTAATTAACTAGTTAATATGTTCATGACTCCAAACGAAAAGGCATCAGAAAAAGGACATCAAATTTAATTAATTACTTTCACATAATATATATGATCACTCTTTTTGAATCCTACTTAACTCATTTAGATATTAGCTTATAATTAAAAAATAAAGTCTTACCGTATCCACTCACTCACGCCGATTGAGGCACTTCTTTATTATAAGAGATTCCATTTCTATTATTTTTATCAGGAGTCACTTCTAACTAATTTTACAGTAAACGGTTAATTACAACTATTATCTCTAACTTATAAGCATATATGAGCCTGTCGTTATCATTTGTGTCCCCACTTCTTCTTTTCAATCCTATTTCACTTATACATCACTATCTCTCTAAATTCATTTCATCACTATTTTTATCTATATTTAATTTTGTCTAATCACGTTTCATATGGTTTGCAAGGAAATGGAATTTAAAGGAATTTTAGGAACTGAAAGTCCCTAAGGTTGGTGAACAGAAAATTGAGAATAGCCGAATCTCACAGCATTTGTAATATTTCCTTCGACAAATTTAAATGGATTAATTTAGTTAAAAATGAATGAATTTGCAAATATCATATCATTCTGCAGTACTTTTTTTTACAACTTGTATCAAAAATAAGTAAATATATAAAATGTCGCAACAATTTAACATAATCGGGCATATCTTATATTTTTTCAGATATTATTAAAACAAATATATATTAAACTTCAACAAAATTATAAGTAATAAGTTTTAAATGACAGTTTTTTGAGGATTGGTTAAATTTAAAATTAATGTGAGCATAATTTTTTTTAAATACTCTTTTTAACATACTCGCATGTTAAAAAGTGAATTTAAAAGAACATTACATACTCGCATAACATAAACATGGAATTCTTAGATTGTTAAAATTGTTTAATGTAATCCAGCGTATTTATTATTTTTTACCGATTTTTTTCAATAAAATATAAATTAGGAAATTTAACAATAATTTATGTCATAAGTTTTATAAAATACTTTAAATGTATTAGTTTAATTTAAAATGAATGATAATGTAAATGTTCACTCGGGGACCCTTTTTACTACATATAAAAATTATATGTGTAAAATTCTATAACAATTTAATGTAATTGGTCAAACATTGTATTTATTCAAATAAATATATAAATTATTGATTTTAGAAATAATACAGTAAAATACGGAATTTTTAAAAAAAGTTTTAAAGAAATTAATTTGATTTATGTGAATGACCTCGTAGAAGTAGTTCATTTTTATTCTGCAATAATTTTTATGCCCAACATATATCAATATTATTTGAGCGTGCAGAATTTTATAGCAGTTTCACGTAATTGGGTTTATAGAGAATTTAATAAATAAAGAATTATAAATATTTATTGTTATAAATAAATCATTATTGAAAAATTAGGTTTATGAATAATAAATTTTAAGAGATAATTTTAAACGGATTAATTTTGTTTAAAATTAATGTCTTTGTAGATGTTGTTCATTTTTAAATCTGGAGTACTTTATGAAATATATATCAATAATAACTAAATATGTAGAATGGCATAACGATTAAATGTAATCAGGTATGTGTTTCCTTTTCAGAAGTCATTATAAATAAGTATAAATTAATAATTTTAGTAAATAACAATTACATAAAAATAAATTTTTGAAAGGTAATTTCAAAATTAATTTAGTTTAAAAGGAATGAAACATAGATGTAGCTCATTCTTATTGTTTTGCAAGACTTTTTATATGAATAATAATCGGATATGTAGATGTCATAACAATTTATCGTAATATTGTACATGGCTTATATTAATTTATGAAATTCTCAACTTTATGTATTATGTATACTTATTTACATAATGAACTTTGCGTAAATAAATATACATAAGGTTTGAAAATAGCTCTTAAGTGCTGGATATATTGCAAAACATTATATTAAGTGGCAGTAGAGTTCTAAAATGAAATACATTTTAAAAATGAAATTTAATAAATTTTTATTCTTTGCTTTAGTGATCTTTAATTTTACGATTATTTTAAATCTTATTATAAAAAGTAAATAATAACTCAATATTTGGTATGTTTCACAGGATAAATTAATATTCCATTATATTCTAATAATAACTCATTCAGGGTTCAAATAGAAATTTTTATTAAATCAAAAATAAACAGAACAATAAAAAAAAAATTGTGAAAGCTTTAATTTCAAAGATTCAAAATTTATTCTAAGATAATGTAAAGCTTTTTCTGAGTTAAGAAATTTCATATGCAATACGATTTTGCTTATTTCACAAAAAAAAATTTCTTATGTTATTAATTTATCATACACTACTTAAATTCCAGTTTTTTTTTTAATTTAATTTTTTAATACATAGTATAATAATCCTATCAATTTAAAGCGCACTTATTTCAGGAATTTTGTTTCAAAAAAAAAAAATTCTATTGAATAAAAATACAATGTTCTCTCACATACAATTGTTTTCATCTTGAACAAAAAGAAAGAAACTATACTTTGCGTAGTGAAGTAAAAACACTTATTCATAAGCTTAAACATTTATTCATCTTATATTAAAAAATACCATAAACTTAACACAATATTTTTCCGATTTCAGAAATAAATCCTTTCAATATGAATTATTTTTTAAAAAAAGATAAAATAGCATTTTTAATAACTTAGCATATTATCAAAGGAATTAATAAAGTCAAGTGAAAAAAATCGTAATTGTTTTTATGACAGAGGAATTTAAGAAAATCACCATTTGCTGCAAAAAAAGCAGTAAAAAATGAAGTAGCTCTTCAGATTTTTTTTCCCTTCTTTTTTCGAAACTCATTTAAAATCAATCTTTTTATTAAGCGATGTGGACATGATAAGATGCCGAAAAAAAAATTATGAACACCACACGGTTATGGTAATTTCAATTTAACCGTTATAAGACTATGACACGAAAGGTATTTTTTTTTCCTTAAAGAGCAAAATGAACTTTGGTAATAAATAATTTAATATTCTTCATTTAAAAAAAAAATAACTTCTATCATCTTAAGGGGATGCTTTTCTTTTCTTTCGTTTCTAATGAAAAAAAAGAACCTCAAGGGGAACTCGTACGACGGACTTTCAAGCTTTTTTTTTTTTCAATACTAATTATTACCTGGTTCTATGTATCAGTTTGTTATATATATTGTTATCAATTTTTCACCCCTTTCCCAATAAGCTATAACCTTGACATTTTACATACAAGATCCGTCTACAGGATAATACATTATTCAATTACAAAACTAAAAACAAAACTTTTTGAGACAATGATCCTTTTATACTACCAACAAAACTATTATTTTGTACTGTATAACAGTTCGCCGCATACATTTTACAAGGAGCAGAACTTAGGTGACAATACAATACCCAGTTATAAAATTAAAAGATAAAATTTAAAGAAAAGAATTTAAAAAAAAAAAGTTTTGATAATTTTTTTTTTGAAAAAAAGGTCATGTGAAAGTAGATTTTTTTAAACATCTCAGTTCTTTTCTGTCACATAGAAATGAAGTGATTATTTTTTTTTAATTATAAACATTATTTTAGAATGTTCAACGTAAGCTGTATGGGAATATACTAGCATTAATGATTTAAAATTAAAGTTACTAAATTCATTGCTGGTTCACATTTTCCCTTCTTTTTAATGGGTTTACTTAAATTCTCATTGTCAATTTGTTTAGGACAAAATTTTAAAAGTTTTTTTTTCTCACGTTTTGAAGAGCTCATTTCAGCTGAAATTTTTTATACACGATTGTTTTGGATGACAATACGCCCATTTAGTTATAATTTATGAAAATTAGTTAGTTATAACTAATTACATAAAGAATTAATTTTACGCCAAGTTTCTAGCCAAGTCACCAAATGTTCACCAAGTCCGTCGTTTTATATGTAATTTCGTTTGTTTTAATTTTAATTATAAGTAGCTGATATAATATTCAATTTAATAATTTATCGTTTGCCTTAATTTTAATTACATGTAGCTTAACTGATTAACATAATGCTTAATTGAGCTAAAAAATTTACACGTACATATTTTAGATGATAAATTTAATAAAAATGTCAAGTAACAAAATAAATTATAAAATTTAATTATTGAATGAATTCAATTTGACTCAACGTTCCCTTTTGCTCTCAAAATTTAATCTACAAAAAATATTTTACGCATAGTGTGAAGTTTGAATGAAAACCCATGTTCAAAAAACTCGTGTTTTACCACTGTTATTTAATTGTAATTGTTCATTAAAAGTCTTATATCTATAACTTATTAATATTTATATCTTCGGCGTCATTTAGAACTTTGTGAATACATGGTGTGTCTAAAATATTTTAAGATTGATGTAACATAATCGGTGTAAGGACTGCCACGTGGAAAACAAATGAATATATTTTGTAACTACCACTGATTATCGTTTAATTTACCTTCCATTATAAGTGTAATAATATAGCCTCTAAATTACATAATCTAATGAAGAGAACAGATGATAGTTAAGGTCAAGTGAAAGATATTTCTTAAACGCTGAATATTCCCCTTATTTGTCTATTTTACCTGAACAATTTGGGCGCGCGTTCTCCCGGGTTAAATATAACAATCCTTAAACGTCAATAAATAATCCAAAGACGCTGAAGACTAATCCAGTTGAAATATTAATTAATTTATAATTATAATATAGTGGCTTTCTCCATAGATTTCAATCTTCGCAAACCAGTTTTATTATCGTTAAGAATAATTTATCTTACCTAGACCTCTCAAGTGAAGTCGCTTGACAATTTCTCAATATCACCAATAGTCCATAGGTGTGATAATAACATACGTTCCTTTCTATATATGTATCCTTAGTTACCTTCTCTTTCTTTTAAATATCATTTTACTTATATGCTATTCTATATGAAACATTTCACTTTATTTCAACCTGCAACTAATTAACACTATCATGTTTCAGTTTGGTGGGCAAGAAATTGTTATTTTATGTAATAAATCTAAACGAAAGTCCTCAAAGTTAGTGAAGAGAAAATCGCGATTAGCTCAAAGTCGCAACAGAGTGAGTCACTCTGCACTTGTTCCTTATCTTCTCTCTTGTCTGATTGGTAGGAAAAACTTGATTTTCTTGTAGTACACCCTGTTCTATTACGACAATTAACTTACATTTAGATGTCATTGCATCCATCGTAGTGGTCCAGTTCATTGGCCTGAGACCTAACATGCCTGTGCTTCTTTTGGTATAGTCATATGAAATCATTTCCGTACGAAAACCCATTTGTATCAGTTGGAAATCGTAGTCGCTTGCATCGTTTTTGCTTCAAGTGACATCCGAGAAGCGCCAGTTTTTCCAATGTAACATGCGTCATCTAAATACTTTGCGTTACACTAAGGTGTTACTGTTTATGATCTAGACTTCTCCATTTCCTTTGGCTCTTGCTCGTGTAGAAGGCATTTTCAACTCTGAATGGTATATGATTCTTAATCGCATTTACGACCTTTATTTTTGTAAGTTTATCACAATGATAGTAAATCATCCTTTCTATAGCATAACAATTAGTCTATGTAGAACAATTCATAATAAAAAAATTATTTTTTTGTTCCTTGTTACGGCAAAAAATCAAAAGGTCTTAATCAAACGCGGAACACATTTCAAGCAGAAAAAAATTCCTGCTTCATGTAAAATCGTTACTTTATATTTAATACTCAAGTTTAAAGTAGTGTCCGTAAAATTTGAAAATTTTCGATAAATTCGAAATATTTTCCTTCCTGTTTGGCATTACGGTATGGAAGATACCGTGTGCAATATAAGAGGTCGGTGATAGTAGGTTCATGTTTCATGAGCGAAATTGGGATAATCTGCAACAAACATTTGATGAAAGAACCACAAGTTTATTTAAAAACTAAATTAGGCTCAACCAGTACATGGAATGTGAGTGAATGAAAGTGGTTTAATGGCCTGCTTGCATGAGCCCGATGGGGCTAAGCTACGCCAAACAAGATGAAACTGAGGTATAGATGCTTGAAAAAATGGAAAAAAGATAAAAAGTTTGACAAGAAGAAGGGTTGAAAATACAGAAGGATCGCTAGGCTATCTTGGAGGTGCGTCAATCTTGTCTACCAAAGACGAATCCCTAAGGTAAAGAAAAAATTCACTAAGGTACCTTAGAGTCATGATATCCGTACAAACCTAAGGAAAGCGAGCCCCTGAAGACCCCCCATATAATCCCCAATGTTATAGTGCCTAGCTATATTCCCAGACACTGGATACACATTTTAGTGGCCTCTTACGACATGCATGAGCTGCAGTGGTACTATTCTGTTTCACCCGGTCACATCACGGGAGAACATTACATGGAAACAAATATTGGTAAAATAATAATTTAAAATGATATTGATAAACCTCTTAAGTACTGTATAAAAATTTAATTTCATTTAAAAACAAATACAAATTGAGCGACTCCACCACGAACAAGTTAGCATCAAATATATATTTCAGTTTATCTTTACTTTATCAAATTTGTAACGCTCCTCTTCAGATGAATATGGGGCCGCGGTAGCCTAGTGGTCAAGGTCGTGGACTAGCGGCCGGCGGTTTTCGCTCAGTCGCGGGTTCGATCCTTGGCCGCCAAAGACCAGCCGTGTAGCCGGAGCTGATGCACTTTAAATCTGTTCGGGGCCCAAAGTCCTCCCGTTGGTGTGGTGTGGATGTTTGGAGAGGGAGGTGCCAGCTCAGGTGTCGTCCTCGTCACTTGACCGTGGTTCAAAATTACGAGGTTCGTCACCAATAGCCCTCGTGTTGCTTCTAGTGCGACGTTAATATAAACTTAACTTAACAGATGAATATGAGAGTAATTCAAAATGTACCTGTTAAGGAATTGGATAAATCGTAACGGGGTAGTTCAATGTAGTAATATCTCCTTTTTCTAAGTAGTCCATAAGTATGATGGCTTTTGTATCCCAAAAATGTGTCGTTATAGCCTTGCTACGGGATCTCAATCATTTCTAAGTTTAACTAACTTCTAGAGCTGATTTATTCCAATGTTTGATATGATAATTTTACCTTGTGTAAGAAACGTTATAGGTATAATTTAGTCTTGCTTTATGAGAAGCGTAATAAGTAGGAGACAGAGGAATTAGAGAGATTCATACATATAAACCGAGCGATTGTGAGACGATATACTAAGCTTATATACCTGACTCCGATCCATTAATTTGAAGTCCACTGTTTTGAGTTAGCGAGATAATTGAAATTGTACAGTATAATAATTTGTGCAGGATGTGATTAAATAATAGCTACACATTATTAAAGTTTTTCACTTTGCTTATTCAGAGTCAAAATGAGAAATAGAGAGTTTAAAGAATTTTGGCTGATTATTATTGCGGCATTATGATTCTTAGACACAATGATGGTTATTGATCACCACTTGATCCTACAGTAACTCGCCTTTGCATTCTTTTAAGTAGATTTATTGGAAGCAACCATTTTTGCTTGGTTTCAGCAGTATAAGGATGATTTTTGGTCTTATCGAAAGTGATAGCTCGACTCGGCAACAATTAAATTTTCATTCGTCTAAACTAATCTATGAATTTGATGTCAAATCTATTTTGATGCTGTTTAAGAGATAGCAGCTTACATTGATAACATCAAATTCCTTTAGCAAGGCCATCTGCCATAGAAAACTGTTCTTTTGATTTTGATTACTTGATTTGATTTTTTTTAAAAAAAAAGATTTAAAATACTTAAGTCATGACTTTTTGAAACAATTCAGGCCTTCAATGGTCAACAGTATTATAAATAATGATAATAAAATTAATTTAGCTGCAACTTACATCGTTCTTGATCTACAAAGGAGTTACTGGCTTCGGATTGTATATGTTGCATAATTCCCATACCATTGTTTCTCCTTCAGCCAGAGGGTGCTGCTTGTGCACGATGAGCTCAAAATGAGGGTTGCTTGTAAGCGAAGAGCGCAGTGGCAGGCGAGAAGCCAAAGTGTATGTTGTGGAAGGCGGATATAGCACAATATTGTATCGCTTTTTGATTTGCTACTTTGTTTAAAATAAAATTGTCTAGTTTTATGGAAGTACTTATTGCACCTCTCCTACGCTTGAACCACCATCTGCAACACCATAAAACTGAACATACGACTGAATCGTTTAGACACCATGGTGTGTGTGGCAAAGGTAGCTCACGTGGTTGCGGATTTATGACCGAAGTTGCTTTCGTCTAGTCGCGGAATCCAGTCTTGATTCAAATAAAATCCCGCCACTGAAGGGGGTTGATACAAATTAAATCTGGATCAGAGTGCTACTGTTGACGTGGCGTAGATATGTCATCTTACGTGTCGTTTTTGTCAATTGACCGAGGTTCAAAATTACGAGGTCCGTAGCTAATAGCCCTTGTGATTACGAGGTCTGTAGCTAATAGCCTTTGTGTTGCCTTTTAGTGTGACGTTAATAAACTATCACTTGGATATAATGTTGATACATTTACATTGTATCTTCGTATATTTTATAACTCACAAACCTTTTTCCCATTTAAAGTGATGCTATCTCCACTATTTTAATGCAATGTTGATTTAGGAATCCAAAGTTAAGTTATCTTGAGATTAAGGACAAATTAGAAAGCAAATCGAGATTTTTTCAAAACTTTTTAATAAATACGTAAAATATTGTAACATAATTATCAATTAATGATGATTTGTGTCATTTCCAATAGTTTAACAGATAATTATATATTATGTAGTAATTATCATGATATTGCTTGATTTAATAAAACTTAAGATTTTATAACTCTCTTCTTCACTCTTATTATTAATATCTTTCTACCTAAAATAATTCAGAAATCATTTCATGTAATTTTATCTTAGACCTTCAGAAATATCATAAAAAATTACTAACAATTACATGCCTTAATTATCCAGAATACATATAATATTGTAATAAATATAATATATATTTGCCTCACTGTGAGTGATTCTATGTGCAATAATATTACTAAAATAACATATTGTTCATCATTGTACATACCACTGAGTAATACCAGTTAATTAACTAAATTAATTGATAATTAAATATATTAAATTAAACTTTATTCTGATCATTAATTTAATAATTATTATTATGACTAAAATAATTTCCCTAGAGCTTTTACTTACTCTCATGTACTTTCGAAATAATATTTAATCAATTCAATAGCTTAGTTTCATTTTCAGAGCACTGCCTTGTATCAAAAAGGCTACATAAGAATAACATAAAATCAGCACAGCATCGCAAAATAAGTTTAAGCGAAGCCACGTACTTCGTATTATTTGCAAACTATTCTATTTATTTGCTATTAAAACGCCCACAAGGTAAAGAGAGGTACTCAAGAACGCTTTAATACGATTAGAGAATCTCAAATTTAACTTCTACTCACCAAACAAATCTCTAAGATTTGATTAGCATCCAGGCCTTAGTTAGAGATGCAAATAAGGGAGCAAAAACCGCTTCGGATTTGCTTTGATTGCGGTTATCCAACCACTTAAAATGGGCTTGATACTGCAAACAGTTAACGTACTGGAATCTGGTTAGCTAAATTGTTTAGGCACACAGAAAATTTAAATGTGAATTAACTGGGATTTGATTTCTGTGTAATGAATTTAAATCAAATTGGAGGAAAGGGATCTGGATGGGTTTTTTTTTAAAAAAAATTATACCATGCGAATATATGAAGCGAGCGTTTTTATTAATGCTATATTAAAAATTGTGCTTTTTCTTTTATGATATGAAATGTATATATATTTTACTGCTGAAAGTGTTTAGCATTTAAACATGTAGTGTTATAACATTAAATATTCATCAGCTGTATCACAAAGATTGAATTCTATTTCTGTATTTTTTTTAAAAAAATCTGTTTTTATGTGGAATTTGTACGAATTGTATTAAATATATTTATCTATTAGATTTATTTATAATTATAGATTTAAATCAAATTGGAGGACAGGTATTTCCTGGGGGATTAAGTGATATCTCACTAATTTTTTTCTTTCTTTCCTTTCATTTTTTTAGTAAATTTAATAGTTGTAGGATTTCAAATATCACTGTATTGTTAGAATATTTACGTTTTTTCTTACATACATTGTAATGAATGCATTTTTACTAATGCATTTTTTTAGTATTCAAATGTGTAACATAATTGTTTTAAATATCCATTAGCTGTATCATGAAGATTATTTTTCTTTTATCATTTTTAATAGTTTTAAATGATGAGTTCATTTCTATCGTTTCGTGATGAGAATTCACTTTATTAAAAATATGTTAACAATTCATAAATCACTGTTTATATTAATTTATATTTCATATTTATACGTCATATTGATTTATTTCGAAGACTCAGCTTTAAATAGAATAATCAGGTACTTTGAATAATTAGACAACCGAGCCAAAAAATGGTAATATTAAAAATAATTATTTTATATATAATTATAATTTTTCTAATTATTTATGATTATGAATGTAACTTTCTTTGTACACAGACAGATACACAAATATACCGTTGACTTATTATTAAATATGGTCTTCCACTGCATTCTATTTTAACAAGTAAGAATTATTTAAATTTTGTATGAAAATGCTCATCTAACCTTGGTTGAAAGCTCCTCAGTTTCCTTAAAGGCTGTACCACAAGATCGTGGATCAGGTAAACCTTGAATATTGTTTAAATGAATAAAATTAAATTACTTTCCAAGTAAGTTAACACGAATGACTGATTGTTTATTAACATCGTTCTTAAAACCAACACGAGAGATATTGGTGATAGATCTTGTAAATTTGATCCTCGATCAAGTGACGAGGACGTTATTTGAGCTGATACCTCTATCTTCAAGTTTTCATACCACATCAACGGAAGAACTTGGGGCCTCGACTTATTTAATATACACTACCCCTGATACACAGCGTGTCTTGAGTGGCTCGAAACCACGACTCGAAGGAAATAACGCAGATTTTTTAAGGCCTTAAAGACCTTGAGCTTTAGGAAAGTTAATATGAAGAATGTGCACTTAAAAATTCAAAGGCCTCTTTGAATGGGTACCTTTCATTCGTTCACCCTCTACTTGTTATCTTTACTAGTGCATCATTTTTAAAATGAACGAGTAATATAGAAAAAAAATTAAAGTCAATTCCTACTTAGGTCAACAAAGAAATTTTTTTATTTTAGTTACTTTTTAATAAACAATTACAATTAATTCTGTCGTATGTATATAAATATTTATATACATACCACAGAATCACAATATTAAGTGGGAAAAGAAATTTTTTTCCTGGAAAAATCTACACGCTTCGTCACTGACGGTATTTATTCCAAAATTTATGTCCAGCTAAATATTTTACATAAGATAATTTTTTTTTCCTCCAAAATAAACTAAAATTATTTGAAAATCAAATAAAAAAAATTCTATGCTTTGATCCGAAGGCATGAAGATTCTAGGCCGACGCTCTACCAACTTTGCCATTGCAAGACAAATGACATAGTAAAAGCATTGACTTGTTTCTTAATTCATCCGGTAAAATAAATGGTTGGGATGCAGTGTAGCCTAACCACCATTGGCGACAGGAATTATTTGATGTTATTTTGCCAAATGTGGCTACCCTGGCCGCTTCGAGGACTTAACGTTCAGCCAAAAAAAAAAAAAGAAAATCGTCAAGTTTGGCAATTTTTGAAATCGCGTCAAGTGGTTGGGCTAAACTGCATTTTCACCAATTAAATTTAATTAATATGTGAGAAAACTGTATTAACATCAAGTGTCATTCACTACAAGTTTAAAAAATGTATTTGAACTTGAGTGGATGAATAAAAAGTATTTTATTAGCGATTGAAAATTTGAATGAGATATATAAATATATATAGGGAGAGTGTGAACTAATAGAAGGCATTTAATAATAGCCGGTTAATTGCTCAAAGCCATGACCTCTATAATTGAAATCCACCAAAAAAATTTAACTCTTAAGGTACGAAATTGTCCTGATTAGTGTTATATCGCTATTAACTTTCATTTGGGTCAGAATATTTTAAATATGCAGAGATGATAGATTCAATGAAGTTACATAAAAATAACTTTCTATGTATTGTTATCTTCCGTGCTTAAAGCCCGTCTGTAGAGGTCGTTTTATGTAAAGCGGAAAATATGGGATGTTATACAATCCCCTCAGAGCAGGGCAGAAGCAGATTTGACTAATCACTGAACGGAACTGACGTAAGTGAGTTGATACTCGAGAAAGTTGTGAGTCGTGAGTTGGATAAGTGCTAACCGTAAACTACTGATCACCAAGGTAAAGCGAAAGGAAATGTTATTAAAAGCATTGTGGGATGTTTAGTTTAGTTTTTATTAAAGTCACACTAGAAGCAACTTAAGGGCTATTGACAACGGATCTCGTAATTTTGAACCTCGGTCAGGTGACAAGGACGATACCCGATCTGGTATCCCTCTGCTAACTTCCACATCATACGAGCAAGAGGACTTTGGGCCCTCAACAGATTTAACATGCATCAGACCCGACTACAAGGCTGGTCTTTAGTGGCGAAGGATCGAACCCGCGACTAAACGAAATCCGCCGGCCACGAATCCGAATCCATGACCACTAGGCTACCGTAGTCGCGTATTGTGGGGTGATAAGAGTGCTAACTGTTACCTGATCACCAAGATAAATACAACAGGAACTGTTTTGGATGAATAAATGTAGTTGTTATTTTATTAATAAATGCGTCTGATCTCATATGAATTTTATGGGAAAAAAAAAAAACTAAGTAATTTACTGTAAGTTAATAATAAGTAAACTAACCTACAGTAAGAAATGCAAGTTTTGTAAGAAACAAAGTGATATAATTTATGAGTTCTAAAGTAATAATAAGAAGTTATGTTGTGAAAAATGAAAAAGAAAATTAGTGTAACGAAAAGGTGAAAACAAGGAAAGCCTTAAGCTCAGGTTAAATAAAAAAAAAGTAAAAGGTTAAGAGTAAAGCTTAAGTAATTTAGTTTTTCTGCGTGTGTATGAAATGAAGAAAATGTGCAATAATATTGAAACAACACCAGCGTAATACTATAAGTGTAATATCCCGTATCATCAAGAGAAGAAGACAAAACTTAATTCGTGTCTTATTTCTTCAAACTTTCCTAACTCAATATAAATAATGTGGATGCTAAAAATCATTCTGTATCTGAAGTGTACGTACCTCAAATGAAGCTATAATGGGTTTCAGGCGTTTTTCTCTTCAATTATTTATGAATTGATAACTTCCCTTTGTGAATGAACCGTGTTTGAAGAAAATTGCTAAAACTGTGAAAGGAGTGTAGTGAATATGAAGAAAGAGTAGATAGATCGGAGTTAATGGTGTGATTAACAATAACATTTACCAATCTGATGTGCATACGATAATGGTAGAGAAAATCTTAAGTTGGCCTCTTAGGAATCGATGTTTGATTCGGTTGCAATTTACAAATTTACCTACCTGATTCCTATCCAGTTTTATTGCTATAAAAATAAGTAGAATTTTGAATTATAATCCTATGGTTTTGGAGATATAACTTAGTCCATCCTAAAAATTTAGTTCAAACGCATATTCTTGACTAATTAATTAATCTAATTGATCCAGAATCTAAATAGAGAAGGATGAAGGAGTCACAAAATTTGCGAAAAAACTACAATGGATGCTGACGATATTCATTTTTAAAATAGTTTAATTCAAAGCTTCAATATCTATATTCAAATACAAGCCAAAATGTGATTGTGTAATAATATGAAAATGAATTCCACATAACCTGTTCCTCATTTGTGTAAATAACTTCAAGAAAGAAATGGAATCTCTCTGTGATCTGTAAGGAGGAAGAATAGATAGAAAGTAATACGTTCTTGCTTACAAAATAAAAGCGGCTAAGAGTTACGAAATAAGAGTTCTAATAATCAAATTACTTCTCGAAAAAACAATATAGAGATACTTATTAAAAATGAAGGAGCACAAAGTTTTATTTTACTCTAGTTTCAATATTGTAGAATTATTTGGGGCTGACCCAGATCATAAATGTTATTTTGTTTAGACATCTTTTCTTTTCCTCTCTAATTACCTACATAATTTTCTCAAGTTATATATACACCTTTGGGTGTAGTACGAGGCAGTTCCACTTGTTGTGACGACTGAACGAAAAGAAAAACTTTTTCAAGTGTATGTTATGATTTGCGTTTCTATGCGAAAAGTTAATTTTATGCATAGGATTTTTAAAAAAGTATTCTGAGTTTCATCTAATCATATTATCATAGGTGTACTTGATTTCATTTTAATATTAAGTTTAAAATCCTTAATGAATATTTGCATGAAACATTTTTATATTCCATACAGTGATTTAAATGTGTTTTTATAGGTCAAAAATACAAATAATACTACTATAAAATTACGTTAATTCGATTTGGTTAAGATTTAATTAAATGTATTACAAGCTAAAAAACCTAAAAATGAATGTATGATGAAATATGATTTTTAAAATTTTAAGAATTAGACTGGGACTTAACAATAGATGGGGGACTTTATTTCATGAATCATATAAAAGTAATTTCCACAAACAGCTTAAGATTTAAATCAGAGCATCAATATCACAGAAGAAAACTCCAATACAGACTTCTTTCGATAAATGTGACTTGTTTAGTCTTAAAATGAAAACATTAGATTAAAGAAATACAATCCAGTTAGAAATTCAGAGACTCTTTAAAAGAAATTATCAGGAATCTTACCCTTAACAAGAATATTTAGTGACGTCCATTGTATCAAATTAAGATTTAAAATTTTAATGTTAGTTTGCTAAGTATTAATTTTAAAATTCGTACCGTAATCTAAAATTATTATGTCTAATTGAAAGTTCTGTCATTTTGCAAAGTGAAGGAAAAATAATATATTTATCATGTATTTAACTATATATATTATACAATATAATTTCTATCATTACTCATGATCTTTGCCAGCAGAATAGTAATTTGTAAGTACCATTTTTGAAAAATGTCTTGCATTTCTAGGTGAAAACATTCAACAGGGCGTATGTTTGACACCTACTACAATTGAAAAAAAAAATTCTGCAAAACATTTTGCACGGAGGGAACATGTGACAATTACAGGTTGCTAGGTCTTGGAATTATGGAGAACGTAGCAAAATTTCCCAGTCTAACTCTGCCATTTTATGACGAACTGCCAAAGCAGAATGTTGCTTAGAATTATGATGATGAAGTATGGTGCGTTTCCTTCTGAACTTATCCGGCCTCTTTTCAGTGTTTTTTTTTAATTCAAATTTCTAAACACGATACACTCAACGATCATTTCTGTTAATATAAAGGAGCAAAAATATCGTGTACTTCATGCCACTAAAGTAAGCCGATAAAGTATACTTCCAGAAAAATAATACAAATAATCCATCTTTTGAGAGCTTACAAAATATAACTGCTGAGATTCTGAAATATAATTCATCACATCTAAGTGCTTTTATATTCCGTAGAGAAATATCATTATATGTATGTATGTATGTATGTATATATAACACATGGATCAATAAGTTCCGAGACTAACCCAGAGATGGAGCTCGTAGTAAACCAGTAACCAGGTCTTTCTAGAGTACTAACCTTTGCTTGAAACGTGTCAAAATATTAAATCAATCGGACCAGAAACAGCTGAGTTATAGAGATTGGAGTAAAGTCGTTTTGTAGTTTGTTTAAAAAATGGAAAAAACCGAGTTTCGTGTTCTGATAAAACATTGTTTTTTAATGGGTAAAAACACCGTGCAAGCGAAACAATGGATTGAAAAATGTTACCCGGACTCTTGTCCATCAAAAGCAACGATTTGTCGGTGGTTTGTCGAGTTCAAAGCAGTAGTCGTACCGACACAAATGACCTGCGGAACACTCGGGTAGATCTGTGGATTAGCCGTACCGGAAAATGTAGGTGAAGTAATAAAATTATAATGAAGATCGTAAGAATTGAAGCTCCGTGAATTGGCTGAGATGGAACAAGATATCATATGGAGTATTTACTATCCTTCATGAAAAAAATTGAGAACATGAAAAAGGTTTTTCCAAGTGGGTGCCGCGATTGCTTTCGATGGAACAAAAAGCAGCAACGAGTGATGATTCAGAAAGCTGTTTATCGCTATTTAATCAAACCAAATAGATTTCTTGCGTCGTTACGTGACATGGACGAAACATGGATACATCACTACCTCCAGGAGTCGAAGCGGCGTAGTCATCTGTGGGCGAGTTAGCCAAAGCCGTCCAGCGTCGAACATGATCAGCTGGCAAAGTCATGGCAGTCAGTTTTTGGGATACGCATGGCGTGATTTTCATTGACGCTACCTCGAAAAAGATAAATCGATCAACAGTGAGTTATTATATTTGACTTGCTGGTGCGTTTGAAGGAGGAAATCACTGTAAAAAAAACGACCGCACATGCAGAAAAAAAATCCTTTCACAAGACAATGCACCCTGCCACAAGTCGATGAAAACAATGAAGTAGACAGGTGGGCTTTGATCTGCTTCCCACCCCCATACTCGCCAGATTTAGCCCCAGTGACTACTGGCTCTTTACTGATCTTAAAAAAAATGTAGGGAAAAGATTTGTGAAGCTCCAAATGAGGGGTCCTCGCGCTGAAACTGAAGCTTATTTTTGAAAGATAATTTTATAAACGCTAATTTGTTGAAAAAATTGGAAAGCGTTGGAACGGTGGATCACCCTAAAATGTGATTATGTTGATGAATAAAAAAAAAATTTTTGCAAAAATGTTGTTTTCAAATGTTAGTCTCAAGGACTTATTGATCCATGTGTTATATATATATATATATATATATATATATATATATATATATATATAGTATCTATATATATATATATATATATATATATATAGTAATATATATATATATATATAATGAAAGCATATATATATATATATATATATATATATAGTAAATATATATATATATATATATGGCAGCGAAAACTCATATATATATATAGTAATATATATATATATATATATAATAATCAATATATATGTATATA
>BMAW01090079.1:37217-60953 GCA_019974015.1 Nephila pilipes | reverse complement strand
CTTCACTCAGAAATCAACACAAACCATAACAAGCACAGAAATATAATGGCTACTGATCGAAAAACAAAAAAAATAAGAGTTCTCTCAATATTTTTAAAACAAACTGTTGTCAGATACATACATAGAATTTAACGACACATATTACTAATATTAGAGGGAGTGAAAAAAAAATAGTATATATTAATTCTAACATCCTCCCATCTGTTTAAAGTGATAACTTCAGAATAATTTACCTCAACATAATTCCCTTTAAAATTATTAAATTTAATCCGCATTTATTCGATTTACAATAAAAACTGATTCCAGTTCTTAATTGACTATCCAAGGCAAAACCAGGATGATGTCAGACCAAAAATGAGATTCAAAATCGTATCCCTTCAGTATACTCTTAATGAAAGTACAAGGGCGAGCAACTATTACTAATGTTGATATGAATCACGTTCTGATGCTATGAATATTTCGAAAATTATTGCAAAGGAACCCCATTTTATTTGAAGGTGCTACAACAATCAGACACTAAAAATTATTTATAATTCATGAAAAATATAATTTAGAAACTTTCTGTAATAACTGAATGAATAAAGAAATAGAGTGTAAATTCGATCATTACTGTATTCGCTCACGCACTTGTTCGAATTGGAACCAAGTCAAAACATCTTGCAGTTGCAAATCAGAAATATATAGATATTCTATTTTATAATTATTATCTGAGAAAAATATAGATGGCTTATTTATTTAAATATCCCAATACATATTATTAAATAATATCGCTATAATATCACTTCTGCATTTGTCTGTGAACTAACTTTTTATATAGTCACATATACTTAATACCCAATTATGAATTTCTAAAACCTAATTAATCAAGAAAACATATAAGAAATTGATTTTAGAACATTCATATGGAATGTCTTATTATGGTGTTAGATTATGTCTAAAATGAAAGGAGAATATTTCTGTTTAGTAGTTTGCTATGTTCTTTTCAAGATTGTTTCCATTCGATGAAATATCTAGACTATAAAATATGATTAATTTAATTTTCAAAACTGATATTTTTTTTATTTCTCTTTGAGATAACGTTTTGCAATATTAGGAATGTTCCATCTTCTGAACACCACTGGAGCAAAGACAGATTTGTGTAGATAACACTTACATTTAAAAATTGGACATTATTTTTTGAAAATTGAGTACCCATTCTTGAAATATCATTAACTCACAAGTTAGAAGAGGGAAGTATCAGCTCAGGTGTCATCCTCGTCACTTGACCAAGGTTAAAAATTATGAGAGTTAAGGTCAATAGCCATCATGCTGCTTCTGAGTGTGACGCTGAAGAAACCAATCAATCAATCAACTACTTTCCATATTATGATGGAATAAATGTAGAAGAAATTCAGTAAGTTTATGGAAATGATATGAAGGATCAGGATCTACATATTCATTCATCAAAACTTTTAATTACACGAAGTTAAACAGTTGAATCAAGTGCATATGATAAGATATTAACTGAGTCTAAACATTAAAATGAAATATATATTTTGAACAACAATGATTAAACAAACAATTCTTTAAGTGGGTACAAAAATCAAACGGTTTTTGTTTTCGAAAATAATATATACTTTCCAAATTTACAAATCTACAGATATTGCTTTTATAATAAGGAAGAAATATTCCTATTGCTTAAAAATATCATCTGATCAAATAATGATCTTTTATAACGATACAATTTTATTTTATTCCCTACATTTTCGCGTTTAAAACATTTAATGCTCTCTAAGCATAATTTGGTGTAGAATTTCTAAATCTAAAATTGTTTTTTGAAGTCTCAAAGGTAAAAAAAAATTGACTGTTTATATTTGAAATTTTTGATTAATTTGTAAGAAGAAAGTTACTTATTGTAATGATCTTTTATAAAAATCATCCTTTAACAAACAGACATCAAAACTTCCGAACAAATCTGCAATGAATTTAAAATTCCGTTAACTTTGAAAGAAAGGGCTAAGTCAGAAATAAACATTCATTTAAATAATTTACTATTTTTTCACTTTCCAAAGTTGAGAAGAGTTTTCGAAGTGTATATCTAGTAATTCTCACGCGCTATTTTTACTAAAAGATAGTCCTTTCAAAAGTCGGAAACTGTATCTTAAGAATGACCCACAAAAGTCTTTTAATACATTTCTCATCAAAAAATTATTTTTAAATATATCTTTCTTCTTCTAATGGTTACTTCGAAACTCTTTTTTACCCTCTTTAGCATTTAACTCATATCGATTTCCTGCAGCGAATTTTTAACACGCTTTGGACGAATTTCGCTTCAAGCAGATGTATAAATTCCCAAGGTTGAACACAGAGAATTACTTCATGCGTAAGTAAAATCAAAGTTAAACGAATCGTGCAAAATGTCCTTTACAAGAAATTTCAATCTGCAACTTATGGCCAAGAGCGAAATTCTTAGTAATCTTATTAAATGCCCCGGCGCCGAATAATTCAGGTCTCTCTCGCTATTTAAGAATTCTTTTATCTTAATGAATAACAAGTAAAGCGTTTTATGTTTTTGAGTAAGAAAAAATTAATTCTCTTCGTAAAATGTTAAATCGGTATTTTACCTTTGAGGAGAAAAAAAACGAATACTCACACAATTCGCTCTTTTTTTTTTGACATATAAATAAGAATTACTCAAAAAAAGAATGAAGTTCATTGAAAACTGAGAATATTATTTTATTTTATGAAATAAAATTTATCAGCATTTAATTTAAATACAGAGAAAAGAATTTCACACAAAAATGCTTAATTAAAAAAATCTATTAGCATGAAATTATACTGTGGTTCCGATTAAGTATTTTGGAATTTCATGCATTTTTTTAAAGGGTCTTAGAACCCTTAAATCTCAAAACTTTCAATTTTTGAAAAAATTCTATTTTAGTAACCCTTCTTTTCTGAACAATTTGGTACCAGAATTGATCGATATCCCCCCCCCAATTCATGGTTATTGAGGAATGGAAAAAAAACTTAAACTTATTTAAATACTTTTTTTGTTATTTTTTAGCTTCAACTTTATTTTTCTCAAACCAAAACTTTTAACTGATGAGCAGGATTTCTGGGAAATTAATTTTATCACATTAAATTAAAATTGCCTACACATGTTCAAAATGAGATTTTCTATGACAGCAGCTGGCGAGCAAAATACTGAATTAAGAAAGACTGTGATCAAACTGAAGGTCAGTATCTCAAACCTACTCTTCAGTTCAAAAGTAACGGACACAGGGTGCCCTCTTGAGATATTTAGAAAATGTTCCACCTTAGAATGCTAATACGCATCGTTTGCCCCTGAACTCATTTTCTAGTGATGCGTATTTGGTACGTTCGACCGTGAACGACGATCGCGAGTGATGCGTACATGGTACGTTCGAACGTAGGTACGTAGAATTTCATCATTTTCTCGATTCGATAAGGCTCTGTTTCTGATTGAAGGATCTAATAATGTTCTGCTACAACTTCAAATTAGACGAATATTACTTTTACTATAAAGTTTTCTACATTTACTATCAACAACAAAATCCAAGATTTAGAAGTAGAAGAATCGCACTCAGATTCAGTTATTGAAGTAGATTTCAATGATTTTAACCCGAGAAATAAACCATCTTACACGCAATTGATGAAGCATACCTCCGCAGAGATTTCTAAATTAAGAGAAAATAATCCAAAAGAAGTTTTGTACCAACTTTATAAAAGTCAACATCGAAAAATTCAAAGGAACTAATTTTTAAATAGAGAGAGAGAGAAACATTTTTCCCACTTTCAAAAAAATATCAACGTACTTTTAGAAAATATACAAATATTCATCGAATTAATGCTTCATTGGTGCACTTGACACTAGAATTTTTTTTGCTTTGTTTGTCTTCTATTGTAAAATTTTAGATGTTAAATCTTTCAGAGCAACAAACACTTTATTATGTAAAGTTATTTTTGTAAACTCTGTTTTTGGTACTATATAAGTTCCCGAGATTTGATCCATCCAGTAGTCATAAATCCTTTTTGGGTGAGCTCAGACTCTCTGGGCGAAAGAAAAAATCAAATTGAATACACTGCCTCTCAACTTTTTTTTAAACTATCATTCATTGTTTAATATCAATTTTTCTTTTGTCTTGTATTTTGTATCAATAAAAAATATTTCAATCAAATTAATATCTATTTGAATTTTCCCTTTGCAGTTGCTAGATTCAAACAAACTTTTTGTTGGAGGTTTATATTGTCTACATAAGTTGAGAATGTGAATGTTCGTATATATATATACACACATACTCAATAACAAAAAAAAATCGATGCACCATGAAGGAGTTGCCCGATTGTAATTAAATTTCGTATGCAAAGACATTTGGACGAAACATGCCAATTGATTGAAATTTTGGTGACCAATGAATGAATAGCGGAAGCAACAGCGCAACAGAACGACGCACTCAGCAGGTGTATATAAGAAGCGATTTTCAATCTGATGGTCAAATTTTTTGTTGCATTGCGATCTAGGGTACTTTTCTACAACTGAAAAAATATCTCGCAGCAGGATTTGAGCTCATTACGAGCAACTATCAGAGTTTAAAAGAGATCGTATCATTGGATTGAAAGAGGTACGTTGGGCAAATCGTAGTGTCGGTCGACATATGGGTCGACGACGGCAGATTTCAGGTTCATAATGGTAGCAGTCGACCTAGGGCCACAGCAGATCGGGAGGACAGAGAGATTGTCAGATGAGCCGTCACAGCACCTGGTTCATTGTTATTAAGCTTCAGACGTGCGACCCGCACACGAGTGTCCACCATGACCATTCAAAGACGGCTGATAGAGTGAAATTTACTCTCATACTGATCGCTAAGCCACCTGCCACTCACGCCTCCACACTGTTGAGCTAGATTACAGTGGTGCTTGGCTCGATCAGGTTGGAATGACCCTGGTTGGCGGAATGTTTAGCGACGAATCTTGCTTCCAACTGTGTCCTGACAATCATCGAAAACGTGTCGGGAGACGCCCAGGGCAGCGTGCCGATCCTGCTTTCACTATTGTACGCCACACAGGCCTTCAACCAGGAGTTATGGTTTGAGGTGGCAATTCCCATGTTAGCCGGACCCTTTTGGTCGTCATTAGAGGCACACTTACTGTACAGTGTTTCGTCGACGACATTCTAAGACATGTTTTACTACCGTTCCTTTTGCAGTGCCATGGCCTTATTTTTTCAGTCAGATAATGCCAAACCACATACGGCTACGAACTGTCTTACAGTTTTTCAAATACTTCCTTGGATAGCCAGATCACCAGAAATTTTCTTTAATCGAGCATGTCTGCGATATGATGCGAATGCGACTGCATCTGTATATCATGAAAAATATATGGCTGTTGTATGTTCTTTGTGACTCTTTTTATGAAAGCTAATTTAGAAGGCTTTCACGAAGCTACTTCGCAGTTGGATCGGTCGCAGTGGACCTGATGTTACTTAACAGGGCACCTAAGTCCTCTGATATAGCACCATAAGATTTCTTCCTTTGTAGTTTTGTAAAAGATAAAGTCTAAGTTACACCATTACCTATATATTTTTATGAATCTAAACAATGGATTTCTGCTGCCATACAATCAATTACCATTGACACATTACAACTTGTGTTGCAGGAATTTACATATCATATTGTTATTATATGTGTAATTGAAGGAATGTGTATTTCGAACACTTGTAATAAACTTCTATATTTTTCCTTTGCACTTATAACTATATTATTTATCATTCAGGGTCCTTTATTTATGAAAATATGAAATTTTGAAATCGGATGAATCATTTGAATAACGGTGTATTTGGGAATCATTCTTGATAAACGTTTAGCTCAGAATTCCCTCTATAAGAATATCTTAATTTTTTTTTACAATACAGTGTGTTTTCTATAAGATAACTTCGTTATATCTAAAACCTTAGAATTTTGAAGAGAAAAGATATAAACTTTTATACTATACCTTTGTTCGAAGTCTCATCATCCATAAGACTTGTCCGAAATGAAAGTGCGGGGCACAGTTTCTCTTCAAAACCGTAGAAACTCACAACCTAGGCACTGTACTAGACCTCACTATACCAGAAATTATTTTTATTAAACAGAACGTTAAATATGAAGTAATTCATAACATTATGATGTTTGTATCTTCGCCACATGTTAAAAGACAGAAATAAATTTTAAAAGAGGTTGGTTCCATTTATAACCAACTCCGAAGTAGTACTTCCTCCAACGACAGAAAAGACCGCCAGTAGCCGGGGCTGATGCACTTTAAATTTGTTGAGGCCCAAAGTCCTCCCGTACGTATAGTGTGGAAGTTAGGAGAAGGTGTTGTTAGCTCAGGTATCATCCTCGTCACTTGATCGAGGTTGAAAATTATGAGGTCCGTCACCAATAGCCATCGTGTTGTTTTTTGCGTTAATAAAACCAACCAACCAATCTTCCTAGAACGAAAAATAGCTTTCAAAATAATTTGATAAAATTACTTTCTCCAGGTTTCATATGCAGTTTAGAAGCCAAATTTCCACACCAGAAGAATAATGGAACAAAATATAGTATTTTGATTGTATTTTCGCGATGTCAATAGAATTTTATTAAGTTTAGTGAAATTATTTTGCTTACATTTAACTGTGAGCTTTAAGTTTAACTAATTTCTTATATATTGAAGAAAACAGAAATTGTGTAACAGATGCGGCTTTCATTTTTCACTTAATACTTTTTACATATTACATAAATTTTGATAGAATAACGTGATTATTGATTGCGATGAACATTTCTACGTTTCTCATTTCCTTATAATAATGAAAAAGTGTAACATTAAAAATATATATATAAGTTCAATATACTGGTTATTTGTAAAACATTAAGAACAAAACGTAAACATGCTATTGTTTTTAAAAATCAGTAACTATGTCGTTTAATGCTTAGATTTGTAAATGCTTCTAATAAGAAAAAATATTCTTTTAAGCCAAGTGATCCAATTAAGCTAAAGAGAAGCACACCTCTTTAATGTATCCCAAAAAAATTAAGGATTCTCTCCTCGAATACCTCTCTTTTTCTTCTAATAACAGTTAATTAAAACCGGCAACATGGGTACGACTAAATATATCTCAGGTTCACGATCCTACCTTCATTTCCAAACATCATGTGAAAAGCAACCTAATCTTGTATCAATTAAACATCAGAAAACAGTTTGAGATGTCCCTAGATAGCTGTTTTACGCTGTTGACCTTTAGTAAGTGTCACTCTTCGATGCAATTTAGTCAACCTTAAGTGGCCAATTAACTTTCGAACACGTTTGGGAATCGCCATTCAGCACTAATTGGACATGGGATGACTCAACAAGATATGCTAATGAGATTTCCATCGGAATGTTGCAAAAATTCTTGTTTGTACGTCATTCGTGACATCACAGGTCACGTGGATGAATGCATCCATTTAGAGAAACTGTTCAAAAGTGAAGCCATGTAGGGAATTATCAAATTCTGCGAATATCAATTGTTAGCTAAATAAATATTTAAAAAAGTGTAAATGAAATAGGCCATAATGCTTCTTCAGATAAATATACCTATTATTAGCTCCAATTGTAGGTTTGTTTTTGCAGAAAAGTAGGATTTTGAAGATATATTTGCTATTAATTCTCAACTCATAAACTTTATAACTTATTCCTAAATGTAGATCTTCAGGCCTTGACATCAAAAGTGTTGATTTATTAAGGCATTTTTGTTATTCAAAATTACTCCTTTTACACTTTTAAATTTTTGTTCTTTTGTAGCAAATTATTCTAGATATTTTAAAGATGTATTTCATTAAATGAGTATTTATCTCTATGTGATGGAGATGTATAATATGACGGAAATTTAAATGTTAATTACACATTATGCAGATTTAGGTTACAAAATAATATAAATTTAAGCATCCTAGATAGTCTTATGAATTTGCATATTTGAATGATGGCTCTCCTGAAACGAATAAGGTAGAAGGGAAATATTTGCTTAAAACAAAATAATTCAGGTAAAATATTTGAAATTATCACTTTTTACTTATGGAATTCTACATATGTTGTTGAAACTAGAGAGAATAGAGAGTGCTATATGCCACTCTGGTCCAAGTTGAGAGTAAATATTATACTATACTCTCTCCCTTGATCAAATATAATAGACTTCTTTCTTACTCAAAATATTGAACAAGATAGAATGTACAGAAATTTAATCTAGTAAAATTATTATACTAGCAAAATTAGCATTATTATATGTACTCTTAGTAATTTGTTATCTGACATTATAAAAACAAAATAACTCAGTGATCAAGTCTGTTCCATGAGTCAGGATATATCAATTTTTTTTTTTAAATAAATAATTGAAAGATGAAAGCTGCCTGTCTGACAGGTGAGCGAAATTTTTTTCATTTGTGAATAAGTGCGAATTGGGATTTTTAGTGTACATGTATGGTCATTATTTGTGAGTGAAAATACATTGAACCCTCCTTGGTGTGATTTTGTAATTAAATCTATTTTATATTTTGATTTTTTTTCCTTTGTACATAAGTAAAGGAATAGAGAAATTTTTATATGTACAAGAGTCGTTCAATAAGTCCTTAGAAAAAAAGCTAGAAAAACAAATTATTTTAGGTAGATTTTTTTTTTTTAATTTTCAGTATTATCTCCTTTTATCACGTACACTTTTCCAAGCATTTTTCAAACTTTTTTAAGCCATCTAAAACGTAAGATTTCAAAAAGTCTTCAAAATAAGTACCTGTTTGTGTGATGACCTTTGTGTTCGACGTCAACTGTTGCCCATCTAGCCATTTTTTTAAGTTTGGAAGATAAAAAAAAATGTCACTGGGGCCAAATACGGTGGATGTTGCAATAATGTGAGCTTTAATTTCATGATTTTGGACATCGAAACTGCACAGATATGCACCCGTGTATTGTCTTGATGCAAGATCATTTTTGTTTTCAAATGATGAACTTCTCTCTTGATAACTTCACTCAACCGGTGCAATAACGACGAATAATGCCCTCCAGTTACTGTTTTTTCCCCCTTTTCTCAAATAATCGCAGTAGATGATTGTGTTGCATTCCAAAATTTGGTGGCCATCACTTGCCGGCCGATTTCACCATATTTGGTTTTTTCGGAGCCCAGTTTGTCTACACATTCCTATTGTTTTAACTGTTCCTTCGTCTCTACAGAGTTGTAGTGTATCCATGTCTCGTTTACAATTATAAATCGAAGCAGAAAATGGTCAGCATTGCAACGAGGAAGTACCAAAATGGTCTCAGAGTCAAACACAGGATTGTGTTTAAATTCCACTGAGAGTGAGAGCAAACGAAGCGCTCATCTTGCAGATACTATTTTCAAACCAAACTTTTCGTTTAAAATTGGAAGCATTGTACCTTACGATATGTCAGTGGCCTCAACTATTTTGTACAGTTTGATTCGTCCATCATTCAAGACCATATCGCGGATTGTGTCAATCATTCTTTGAGTAGTCCCTTCCTCTAGGCGTCCTGAACGATGCTTATCATTTGTGGATGTCCGGTCACGTTCAAACTCATTAACCTAATCTTAAACAGTTGCAAACATAGGATCATAATATGCCATGAGCTCAGCTTTCATCTTTTTCGATGTTATACCTTTTGAATATAAGTGTTTAATCACAGCTCGAAACTCATATTTTTTGTCCATTTTTCGAAATAAAATCTAGTTTCTTGCTTCAGTCGATAATGAAAATAAAACCATGAGATGGAAATAAGGAAATAACTGAGACTTCGACAGCTGTCTAGAGAGTCAAGATGCTTAATAGAAACAAGCCATTTTTGGATCTACGAGTGATATCTCTTGAATTTTCTATGACTTATTGAACAGCACTCGTATAATAAAATAAAAATAATAAAATAATGAAATTTCTAGTAAAAGCGTGGATTTTTCTGACAACCATATATCATCAATAACAATTGTTATGTTAAAAGTGAATAGAATGAAATAAATAGTTCTCTTTGCGAATCCCGATAATTAATCTCTAACATTAGAATAAAAATTTATTTTTACCTTGCGTCTTGGAAATAATTTTGAGTGTCAGGTAGTTGTAGTTAATCAATCAATATAATGTGAAATAAAAGGAAAAATAACCTTTATTACACAGCTATTATGAAGTTAGAAATTAAATTTTAGACCCACTTTTGCAATAGGGATGAGCTGTAAGTAAATAACCATAGCATATGGTTATTTATTTACAGCTCGTACGCCTTTTCTCGTTTCTGTAGAAACTGTAACACAGCGCAATATTTATAATCTTATAAAAAATTTCTTATAAAAAGAATTATTTCTTGAGAAACAAAAATATGTCATCGAATGTAACTAAAATAAATTTATAAATGTTTAAAATATGATAATTATGTAAATATATTTAAACAAAATAAATATATAAATACATATTTACAGTTAAAAATAAATTCAGAATCAAAAAGTAACGACAAAATGGCTATGATACAGAATTAAATGAAAATAAATTTGATGATGTAAATTCTGTAAAATACACGCAACGGCATTTAAGATAAATATATCATTAATATAAAATGTTAAAAACTTTAAAGTATAATTAGATTAATAAATATAGCATAAAATATAATTAAATGTAATTATAGAAACATACCTTTTGAGCTTCAAAACCTGAAGAAAGATCATTACAAATGAAACAATAAGTATTTAAAAAATATATTTAAAATATAGAATGTGAAGAAAAGTCCAAGTTTTGAAGTTAAATATATAACACGTTATTTACAAAACTAAGTAATAATAAAGCAAATTATACAGTAATAAATCAGGACTGAAAAGGAAAAAATGCCATAAACAATTTTAATTATCATGTAAAAATTAGAGAGGAAAAAAAATCATATTTAAGACACAATAATATAATTTTTTTCACAACATTTCTGCACTTTCTAATTCACTTACCATCCAACCTTTCTCTAAACATCAACCTTAAACAATACATAGAAATCCATAATTAAGTTGTTCTGAAACGTGATACCCTTCCGCTAGGCATCATTCACTTTTACAAGCATCGTTGAGCATTGTACCCACCCCGAACACCTCGAGCCACTAAATACGACGACGTAACATAGGGGGAAAAAACCGCCCGCAAACTGTCCGACCGTGAAATTATGACATGGGATTTATAAACCACGAAACGTGTCTGTTTGCTGTGGTGGCAAAAATGGGAAGTCTGTCCCGACTGATAAATTGATTACGACCGGAACGAAAGAAATAGAGTTGATGGAGGAGGGAAAGGATGTTTCGGTGAAAAGGAATGAAATATTTATAGGCAGATTAAAGATGAGTGTGAGGGACTTTTATGCGCCAAGAATGGAATAGAGTTGTCGAATGCAGATTTATAAAAGGGAATGATGAGACGAATTGATGTTTGTGATTGCGTGATTTATGCGGAGTAGCTATAATTCATTCTTAGTAAGTATGGTGAAGGGAAATTAACTTTTTAGAATTATGTTGACTCTTTTATACTATGGTGCTTATAGATAGTGAATTAAAAACAAAGCGAGTGCTGAAGCTGGGCCACCCTTTCTTCATTATTTAATTCTACTACCATGTTTCAGTCTTATTAAGTAATGCATAATTACTATACTCCAATTGAAGATAAAATACTTTATTAATAACCACAGATGAATGGATAAGGTTATTAATTTATGTTAATATTTAAATCGTACTTAACTAGTCAATTCTAGAATATGATCAACTACTAAAGTCTAGAATATGATCAACTACTAAAGTCTAGAATATGATCAACTACTAAGCTTATCAATTCATTCATTTTGATTCATCCACTGCTCACAAACAGATGTTTCTTTTCTTAATACTTCAGCTAAGATTCGCTTAAATCCAAAAGATTAACTATGATGATTTGATACAACTTATAAATATATGTATGAGCTAGAGGTTGTCTTCTATCTCCCTTCATTATCTTTCCAAATCTATTTCATTTAAATATCACTGTCTATATATATATATATATATATATATATATATATATTTATATCTTCTATCTTTATCTAATTTATCTAATCACGTTTTATTTCGGTTGGAAAGAAATTGTAATTTTATACAATTCAAATGACCATAAAGTCCACGAAGTTAATGAAAAGAAAATCGCAAATAACCTAACGTCACAACGCTTTTGATGAAATTAGTTTTAACACACTGCTTTTAAAAACGATATCGGAACTCAAATAAATATAATAAGCCTAAAATATAAATATATTAATATAATACGTAGAGATAACGCAATTCATATAAATATAATATATACCATAAAATACTTATCACATATAAAACTAAGAACACACTTCTTATACTATTACGAAATAGATTTTAATAGGTACTCTTGAAGTATCTACTTACAGCATCGAATTTACCATAATCATATAACACAATCTCCGATTCAGGATGAAAACTAAAATGATCTTCTGAAACTAAAATCTAAACTGAAATTAATCTCAATCTGCATATATAAGCTTACACAACTGAACTAATTCTAAAATTGTAAGAAATATAACAAATTATAATTTCAAATACATATTTCCAAAACTGCTTAACAACTGATTACATACGATGAAATTATCTTATCGGCAGAATATATTTTTAAGGATATGTTAACCTCCACTTTAGACTTCTTGACTCAAACTTTTCGTACAAAACATTTTAAATTATGGTATTGCTTTAAAAATAAATATGCCCAGATGTATAACATAAATAATTATTGGAATATGAATTCAACATTACTTGATGAAAATATGATGAATGATAATGCTACATTCAGTCTATAGAAAAATAAAATAATTGTGAGCTTATACTGGTATAATCAAATGAATAAATATTTTGAACCGTTTTCAGTGATTATGTATATATATATATATATATATAACATGCAAATATCTAGATGACAGCAGCATCGAATAAGAAATGTATAAATTTGCAGTTCAATCTCAGAGCTTTCATTTATACTCAAGTGATTAATGTGAAAATTGTTCTGATGTATTCATGGCCGCATGGCTACAATTACTTCAAACGTGGAATGCTAGTTGCAGTTTGAAGCATGAGGTATTCGATTTCGGAAATTTGTTAGTGAATCCATCATCCTTTGATCCACAGTGTCAAGAGTGTGCCGAGAATATATAAATTACATGACTTTCCATTATGGACAACAAAATGGCCTAACGCGTTTTTTAATGACCGCTGCCAGTGATATCTGCGTAGAGTATTTAGTGATACCAGACAAGCAACAACAATCAATGTGGAACATACGACAGATATGACCTTGAAGATAATGCGGGGAAATTTGATGTTGATGGGGTATGATGGCAACAGTAGCTCGACAGGATTACTTTTACTAACAACACGTAATCAGCTACATTGGCTCTTCCAGGCTAGCTGATATATCGAATGGAGTCCAGATGACTGTAAAAACATTGGTTGGTCTGGAAACTCGTAAGAACTGATGAAAAATTATAAATATTCAATGTGTCCACATTCAACCAAAACACTAATGATATCCAGAATTTTACACATTTTCTTTAGTATTATTAAATGAATCACTATTGTTATTCGCTGTTTCGGTTCATCAATATTCACTGTTAGAGGCTGTAAAACACTGTGACGGAATCATATTAACCATCTCATCTGTCTTCTTAAAATTTAATCATAACATCTAAATTTTAAGTTCAAGCACAGATTAATTAATTAAAGAAGTCAGTTATATCCAATATCTTAATTTAATGCTCAAATAAAAGGGGTGTTCTCTACTGTTAATATCCTTTTCGCGAGTACTAACAACTTCTGTAATAAATCAAAGATTGTTCTTATCAAAATAAGATGAGAGTACATCCTGCAATTGTTCTGAAAGCGTCGAGTATCCGCTATACACACTTAAATATTTTAGCGCACATCGTATCTCAGCAACATTTTTTACATCAATTCTATCCAATTAGTTGCAGCTTTAATAAGACTTGATTGTATCTATTCACTCCATTACTGAAGTTTACTTAATTTACAGCGTCAAGTTCTATTTGATAGGGAAGATTCTGGGAACTTTAATATAATATCAGAAATTAGCCAGATGTTAGTCAGAGAGAAGTATCGCGAATAGTCCATCTTACAATTCTGTATCTTCTAAGTAACCCGAAAGAGAAAAAAAAACTAACAGGTAAGTTTAATCAGAGCTTTTTAGAGGCCATTGATTAAGAGTAAAGTCGTCATTTGCTCTTCAATTAAACTTCTAACTCATACCACTGGATATCGATTATTTTTCTGGTGGTGTTCACATTAAACATTTACAATTTTATTAAATTTGAAAGAATTATTTTTAATTTAATTTGCCTTAAAAATGTTATAACTTTTTTTTAATAGAATGACTTCAAAGTTGAGATTTCCTTTTGTAAATACTTAGTATATCAAGTGAATTTATTGAAACACGATAGAAAAAAGGGAATGTTGTGCAAATATTTAAATATTATTGTAAAAAGAAATATATTTCCTGAAATCAATTTCTCTAATATTAATGTTCATTTTTGAGTCAATATATATTTTATTAAATTTTACTTAATGTTTTGCGGATTATAATTAAATAACTTTGGTTTTAAATTCCAAATTGTCCACTTTAAGAAATGGATTTAATATATTTGTTAGATTTAAATGAGAAATGCTAGTGAAATGTTATTCAATTATATGAAGTAAACTGATTTATAAATTAAATGTAGTAGAATTTTATGATTAGTAAATAAAATATGATACATATAATTTATAAAAAAAAGTAAAAATACATTTATTTATTTAGTTGCTAAAATGAGAATTTATTCCTTATAGGATATTTATTAAATAATAAAATAATAGAAACTTATTCAAGTTTCATAAAAAAAATATCCTGTTATGGAAAGTTAAAAAAATTATAATAATAATGCATTTCCGAAATAACTACATTAAAGTAAAAATGATTTTACTCCAAATTTATATTGAAATATAAATTATTTTACCAACAGTTAAATAAAAGTTATAAACTATGTTTAAAATTTCGATTTAATTTTTTCTATTAAATAATTGTTTGACCAGTAATTATAATGAAGAAATTTCAGAAAAAAAACTTAAGTAAAAAATTAGAAGAAAAATTAAAATGTTTTTATCATGAATAAAAATATTGAAATTCCTTTTTAGATGCCTATGTGAATTCACAAAATTTGAAAAACTTAGGTCATAAAATTAGAATTTTAAAATTTTAATTATTAGAAAAATAAAGTTTTATAGCTTTTTTTTAATAAAAAACACTCATTTCCTGCGAATTAGATATAATTTAATGGAAGAATAAATAAGATAAAATATATTACAAAATTCACCAAGAAATAAAATATTGATAATAATAATGTTACATATATTTCTCATTTATTAAAAGTGATGGGTTTTTTCAAAGAAGGTTTTTTTTATATATATATTTTTAACTCGAATCCCTAACGTAAATTAAACTATGTTTAAAATAATTACATTTAACGTATGTCTTATACAACAAAAAAAAATTACTATTATTTTTAATTCTAAAAAAAGGTTTTACCTTTAAGTAAGATTCTAAATGAAAGAAAAGTACACACAATTAAATATACCTTCAAGCAATTAATATAAAATGGGACCTTAATTATAGTGAGTGTACACCTCAATTATGTTTTCAATTTAATTCTGTTATTCTTTCAGATTCGTCCCGAATAACAGTTATAATATTTTTTTTTCTTTTTATGCTATATATAAGTTCTTTATATTCGCTTCTTATTATTTAGGCTGTGTCTTTTAATAAAATACTTTTTTGATAGGATTGTAAGTGAATTAAAGATATTAAGAATATAAGGAAAGTTATTTCATTCAAAAAAAAATTTAATGTTTTACTGAATACGCTAATTTTGCTTTATTTGGGAACAATAAATGTCAAATTTAAGTTTATTAGAAGACACATTATTTTTTTAAATGGCACGACTTCACATAAATATTTATATTATATTTTCTAATTAAGTTGTACATTCTTAATTAGATTTATTTCTATATTTTAAATGATAATATGCCTTTCACATAATTATCATGACATACATCCTAACTAGTTATAAGTTAATTCAATAACTTATCTTAAGGCTTTGAATTTTGGTTTCTAAATCAACACCAATGAGACAATTTTAGAATTTGATTAATAATATGAAAGAAAATTCATTTTTTATTTAAAGTAAATAACAATTGAAAGTGCGATTGTTAATAAAAAGGCTAATTAGACTTTTTTCAAGATTTTTAGAAACTTGTTAACATTTTTATCCTGATTCTGTTGTTATTTGTCATACAGAATTTAACAAATAAATATTAAAGGCTTCCAGTTTCACTAGGCATAAAAGAAACTTAATTTTTGTGAATGGCAATAATTATTTTCTTTTTCTATTGATAACTTCCACTTATTTGTACTCGCCTCTGTAATTTACTTCAAAATCTTACACGACAATCATAAACGCTTTTTTAATAATTAATTACAATTTTGTATTGTTTCCTTGTTAAAAAATAGATTTCTTTAATCATGGTAAATTTAGTATCTGGTTAAATAGGAATTCATATGCATTCTATACATTAAAAAGGAACCATTCAGTAAACTAAATTTTTAAAATCACAAACAATTTCAGAATTGCTTTAGTTTGATGTTATTTTTGCTTTAAAGTTAATTTTTTGTAAACTTGGTGATGGATAGACAACATATTTAGACGTTACTCTAAAACGCAATGATCAAATTAAATTCTTTCTGTTCATAATACAAAACAACATGCATTAAACTTTTCGTATAAATAAGTTCTATTTAGAATTCAGTTCATTCTTTGATTCAATTTCCGAACAAAAATTTCTTAAGGTAATAGTTAGATTCGACAGTATAATGTTGGCAACGCACATATAAATATTTCTTGCATTGGGTTAGTGCTAAATTGAAATTCATTTTAATTCAATCTTTTCTAAAGTAATTTGAATTTACCCATGCTTTTAGAGAACACTAAGATAAAATTTGATAAAATAAATATTCTTTTTGATTCGTAATAAAATATTCATGACAGGATACAGCCTTCTTCAAAATAAGATTCAATTATCTGTTTTTGTACTTCATAGAAACCGTTTTGAGCTTTCAGCTGCACACTTAGATCTTTATTTTTCGTTGTTTTGAGTCAAAATAATTTCTCAGGAAAAAAATAATAAATTCAAATTAAATATGTATATCTTCATTACCAAAAGTAAATTTGAATCTAATTTCTGAATAGGCACTCTAAATCTATTTATGATTTCTAATTAGTGTTAATTAAATTTTGCACAAGCTTTTTAAAGGTTTATTAGCCTTTTGATTAGGATTTGGCTGTCATTTGTGAAACAGAATTTAACAAATAAAAATTTAAAAATTCCAGCTACTTTAAATACAAAAGAAGTTTAATTATTGAAAAAGGCAATTATTATTTCCTCTTTCTGCTGATACACACACACATTTATATATATATATATATATGGCTAGTACAAATAATTGGATTCAAGATAACTATTACCTCATATTCTACACACACACACATATATATATAGATTAGAATATGAAGTAATATCTTTATAACTAATTTAAAGCTATCAAGATGAAATGAAATCATAAAAAAATATAGATGAATTAAAAAAAGCGAGACATTTAATATAATTTTTAACTCTATTTTAATTTAGAGAGATGCCGATACTGAAGGTGCAAGTGAAATATTTAGTTCGATTTAATGCATGTTACATTATAAATAATAATTAAAAGATTTCTGATATGCTTTGCTACATACATAATTACTATTATTTTAATTTAAAAAGGCTAGAATTTTAAGTAAGATTCTAAATGAAAAGAAAAGGCTACTACAAATTAAATATACCTTCAAGCAATTAATATAAAATGGGACTTAATTAGTGACACTTGGCACTATGTTTCTTCAATTTAATCTTAATATTTTCCAGATCCCTAGTCACAGTTATAATATTTTTATGCTATATAAGTTCTATTCAGTTTCTTTAATATTTAGGCTGCCTTTAATAAAATACTTTTGATAGGATTGTAAGTGAATTAAAGATATTAAGAATGAGTATGAAAGTTATCCAAAAATTCAATGTTTTAATAGAATACGCTTAATTTTGTTTTATTTGGGAAATAATAAGAATGTCAAATTTAAGTTTATTAGAAGACACATTATTTTTAAATGGCACGACTTCATATAACATGATAGATGAGCATTTGTTTGTTGTAACATTCTTAATGCTAGGATTTATTTCTATATTTTAAATGATAATATGCTTCTACATAATTATCATGATACATCCTCAATCAGGTTATAGTTAATCAATAATCATATCTTAAGGCTTTAAATTTGGTTTCAAATCAACACCAATGAGACAATTTTTGAATTTGATTAATAATATGAAAGCAGGCCTTTTTATTTAAAGTAAATAAATAAATTGAAAGGATTGTTAATAAAAGGCTAATTAGATTTTTCAAGATTTTTAGAAGTTTGTTAACATTTTATCCTGATTCATATTTGTCATACAGAATTTAACAAATAAATATTAAAGGCCTAGTTTCATCAGGCACAAAAGAAACTTTAATTTTGCGGAATTGCAATAATTATTTTCTTTCTTACACCTCCACTTATTTGTACTCGCCTCTGTAATTCTATCAAAATCTTATACTTAAATCAATATAAACGCTTTTAATTAATTACAATTGTATTGTTTCCAAAATAGACTTTTAATCAAAATTTAGACTGGTTAAATAGAATCTATATGCATCTATACATTAAAAGGAACCATTCAGTAAAACTAATTTTGAAATCACAAACACTCAGAATTGCTTTATTTGATGTTATTTTGCTTTAAAGTTAATTTTGTAAACTTGGTGATGGATAGGAGGTTACATTTAGATGCTACTCTAAAACGCAATGATCAAATTAAATCTTTCTGTTCATAATACAAAACAACATGCACTAAACTTTCGTATAAATAAGTTCCCATTTAGTTCATCTTTGATTCAATCTGAACAAAATTTTAAGGCAGTTAGATCTGACAGTAATGTTGGCAACGCAGACATAAATATTTCTTGCATTAGTGCTAATTGAAATTCATCTTTAATTCAATCTTTCTAAAGTAATTTGAATTTACCCATGCTTTAGAGAAACACTAAGATAAAATTTGATAAAATAAATAATTTTCTACAAATATTCATGACAGGATATGTTTCTTCAAAATAAGATTCAATTTATCTGCTTTGTACTTCATAGAAAACTGCCTTTGAGCTTCTACGTACTGACTTTTATTTTCTGTTTCTGAGCCGCGCCAATTTCTAGAAAATAATAAATTCAAATTAAATATGTATATCTTCATTACTCATAAATCGAATTACCCTGAATAGGCACTCAAATCTATTTTATGATTTCAATTAGTGTTAATTAAATTTTGTGCTGCTTTAAAGCCAAGAGCTAGCCTTTGATTAGATTTGGCTACAGAAGGTTTGTGGAAACAGAATTTGTAAATAAAAATTTAAAATCCAGCCATACTTTAAATACAAAAGAAGTTTAATTAGGTAGCTAAATTTACTTCCTTCTGATACATACACAGATTTATATATGGCCAGTACAAATAATTGATCTTCAGATAATAGACACCATATCACACATATATAGATTAGAATTATTAGCTAATATCTTATACTAATTTAAAGCATCAAGATGAAATGTAAAATCATAAAAATATAGACTAGAAAAAGCCAGAGATGATTTAATTATAATTTTAACTCGATGAATTTAGAGAGATGATACCGAAGGTGGGGCTAGAAATGATTTAGTCTGATAATGCATGCTGGCATTATAAATAATAATTAAAAGATTCTGATATGTTTCTAGCTATTATTAACAGAAATGCTAACATGAGTAATGCATATTTGAAGCAGAAATATCTGGAATCTTTAAAAAGGATTGAAAACTAGAAAACGTCTTGTTTTAATAATCTAAAATATATTTAAATCTACAGTCTTTTCAAGCAATTTTGAAAGGCCAGTTTATCACTAATGACATGGTAGTCATATTTCTTTAAATCTTATGATAGACCTAGTAGTAAAAGCAGATTTTAATGAATAAATTCTATAGAACTTATTTGAAATGATAGATAATGCGTTTGTTCTGACACCTAGATGGCGGGACTGGGTACTTTAACCTAACGGCTCTACATCTCACCGATTTTGGGTCCAGTTTCTGGAAAATATCTGAATACAAACCAAATATACCATACAAAGTCACGCACCTCCAAATACAAAGCTCTTTAGAGCTTAATCCCAGCAAAATACTTTTATTTTAATGATGGATTAAAATAAGTTACGAACACTTATAAAATAATGAGTTTTCAAAATCACCCATCCTGTATATATTTTAGGTCTTTCAGCATTGGTATGCAGAAATGTATATCATTATTCAATCACAACAACACAAATAATTTTAATTATAATATCATCACAGGGAAGATTACAATATGGGTTCAATTTTATAATGTATAATATTTTAAAAGAATGAAAGTTTTAAGAATTTTATTAAATAATTTGCATTAACATTTTCTCTTTATCCTAAATTTGATTTATTACTTGTGGAGTAAATAATATTTAGTATTTAAAATTAAAATCTCTGTAATAAAATTAATATTTATAGTTCTTAAGAATAGTTTTAAGTAATAAAATGATGACAATTTGAAGAGACTGAATCTTGAAATATATTCTACATTGTTAGCCTTCAAACAAGCTTAAATATATTTTAAATGAATTTTATTGACATCATAACATCTTATTTAAATTTAGAATCTAAGAAATAAAATCTCTATTTGGTTAGAAATAGATTTCTTTGAACAAAATTATTTGTCCATAATAAAATTAAGATTTAAATGTAATTAAATTTGAGAAAATAAGAAACTGAAATAATAAATGGTAAAAAGAATATATCACAAACCAAAAGTGTTCCTGTCTGTCTTGTCCAATTTTAAAAATCTGTAACATTAATTTGGAACTGGTTTCTACATATCAAAAATAGATCGATTTAAATTAAATAATTAATTGATTCATAATAAGTATTTTACAATAAATGAGATGTATTTAAAATACGAGGATGGTTCAAAATAATGTTGTATTTGACAGATGGCATCTAAGGAGTAAAATTGTTGTCATTGGTTGGTGCTATTTGTTAAAAGCTATAGAAACATATTGATTAACTAAGCATAAGTTAGTTTTGATTTGAGAGCAGTTGTAGCAAAATCAAAATTTGTCGTACTCACTAGTAGGTTGACATAATTTGTAATGAGTTGTCACCATCCTGATAAGCAAATATGTTTTCGTTATGTATGCAGAAATCAAGCCAAAATCTAAATGCTAGCTGTATCCTGGGTGAATCATTTCCAAAAGAGGTGAAGGTCTCAATCGCCGGAAACGGTTCTAATGAAGAATTTTGATCAACGGAGCGTCATGATCACGAATACGATGACTGAGACTACTCTTAACGAGCACGCTTATTAAACAAATAATATCGACGTTAGAGTACCATCGATTGGAGATCTCTCTAAGACTTATTGAACTGCATATGTATGAAAATTTGAAATTTAAATATAAAATTTTATTCAACTCTATATTTAGACGAATATTATTTAAGATTCCATTCATTCAAAAAGAAATATTTCATCTCTACCTAGTTCAGTATCATAATAATTATATTAAAAATAAATCAAGCCTTGATTACTAACCAATACAACCATTTAGAGTAGCACAAAAGAGTACTAATTTAGGCCTAAGCCAAGGCAAACAATGAATGTCTATACAAATCACGAGTTGATGTAATTCAGAATATTGCATGAAGGTTTGAATTTGTCTATACTGTAACATGAACGAATATCATCTACCAAGATTCTCAAAATTTAGAGAATCCTTCTAGTTCCAAAAAGTGTTCGTTACATGCTTAGAAGAAAATAAAATTTTATATGATATATATTGTTATTTATTTTTTTGAATGTTACGAAATGGAGAAGAAAATATGAAATCGTCCATTCTTCCTTTATTTTATACCTTTCCAAAGAAAATCATGCCTTAATTTTGAGATCTAAATTTTTACCTTTATTATATGTCTATACCTTTATTTTGTATGATAACAGTATTTTATAAAGCATATTTTTTCTATTTGATTTTGAATGAGATTATTTGTTTGAGAATATTTGTCATGTTCCATAATCTCCATACAAATTTAATTGAAACTTAAATTATTTTTGAAATTACAATAAGAATACATGGAAATACTATACCTTTACGTATTGTTAGGACTTTATTTTTATTAGAAAGATTACAGAAATATTACACAATATAGTGTTTTTATTTTTGTCTCTAACAAAACGGTAATTTAATCCTAATCACTTTGACTGTTCAAAGTCAAGATTGAAGGAAAATCTTTTATTTAAATATATGAGTTTGACACAGCATCTGAATTAGATAGTGATAAAAATAAGAAGATATTGTTTAAAGTTGGAGTAAGATCTAAAACTTTCAGATTCTTCTAAAATAAATTCACTCATTGTCTAAAATCAAATTTTCAGAAAAAAAATTGCACTTGAATCTCCCCATTAAATTTAGAAGAGAGTTCCTGAGTAACTAACTCTTTACAATCCAACATAATTAAAGTAGAACTTCTATTCCTTCGTGTCTCTTGAGACCAAAATAAATAATCTAGATTTAGAAGCTTAATACTCATTTCCTTCAGACTATATATAAATCACCAGACGATGAACTGCATGGGATCCTTATCATACACCACCAGTTAATGTCCACGTTTTCCTCTAACATACGAAATTTAATGAAACATTTATTGGATGAGTATTTTGTGAGTAGATAAATTTCTCTAAATTAAAGTGTTTGAAAATCGTTTGTCTGCATTTCATTTCGATTAATACAAGTATAGATGTAGCTTGAGAGATAATACAAAGATAATTATTCAGTCTATCAGAAAGTAAATATAACATTCTAAGGAAGAAATTATGTACGTTAATTGCTGGAGAGGTTAGTAAATTGCAGGTTAGTAATTTACAACACAAACATTATAAGTATATAAATATATATATATATATAGATTTGTATGTGCTGCAGCTAGGTTTTAGATTTGTGGCCATCAGTTTCTTGTTCAGTCACAGGTTCGATCCTTGGTTGCAAAACCTGCCTTGCTATCCAGGCTGATGACGTTAAAAAATCTATCAAGGCCCAAAAGTCACCCCGTACACTGTGATTATGCGAGTTAAGAGAAAGAGGCCAGGCCAGGCTCAGTCTGCACTGTCTACCGTGGTCTGCAAATAGATGTCCGTTTGCCGTAGCCCTCTTTACAGTTTGCAGATTGGAGGTTATGAAATTAACTGAACTACATATACAAATGAGTATATACAGATATAGAGAGAGAGAGAAAGAGAAGCAAATATATAGAGAGACACAGATATAGAGAGAGAGAGCAGAGAGAGAAGAGAGACATACATATATATATGAGAAGAGAGCAGGTGAGATATATATATAGGAAATAAAACTACATTGAGATTTAGAGTATAAGAAGTGGTTGCTTTATAAAATCAAAATT
>BMAW01090079.1:0-36881 GCA_019974015.1 Nephila pilipes | reverse complement strand
GAGTTATTAACAGAAGTAAGAAACTAAACATGCTTCAATGCATATTTTAAAGTAAGAAATATTCGTAATTTAAAAAGGATAAAAATTGTAAAATTTATCTTGTTTAATAATCTGCAAAATATATTTAAATTCGCCAGTTTTTCAAGCAAAATCTTTGAAAGCTACATTTTACTAATGTATGGTAGTCATATTTTAAATTTTATGATAATTTTATAGTAAAAGTATTATGATTTTAATGAATAAATTCACCTAGAATAAATTATTTGAAATAGATGGATAATGTGTTTTACTCTGACACTAGATGGCGGGATCATACTTTGACCAATTTATATTCACATTCTCACTGATTTTGCCAGTCCAGTTTCTGAAAAATATTTGAATACAAATCAAATATAACTATATACAAAACACGCACCCCAGCAAAGGTTTTAGAGCTGTAAAATCTGTTTCTTTATTTTGATGGATTAAATAAAGTTACGAACACCTATAAAAATAATGAGTTTTCAAAATTAATCTACATCAATATATTTTAGTTCTTTAGTATTAATATGGTACAGAAATGTATAGAATACCATTCAATCAACAACACAACATTTAAATTATAATGTGCGAAATAAAAATTTCAGCTGTACAAAGAAGGTTTACTAAGGGATTGCAGGATATATGTTGAGGTGCGTGTGAGGGGAGGGTGTATAACATAACAATTTTCGAGACACCTCTACCTGCTATTTTTAGAAGACCGGTCTTTAAGTCTGCTTTAACGAGTTTAAAAGACACTGAAAAGAGCTGGTTAGAATAAAACATAATTTTACATACGTAAGTACAACTTTGACTCAAGTAAAAGATTACAAAATCAAAACAAAATAATCTTGTTGTTGTACCATAAATGAATGGAGGTTTAATATGAATAATATTTTTCTAGAAAGCCTAAATGGCAGATATAGATTACTGATTTACTTATTTTGCGAACCAAAACATTTTACTTAAATTTACTGGATCATACTATTAAAATAAATGTTTATTGTATATATATTATTTATTTATTTTGAATGTTAGAAATGAAGGAAATATGAAATCGTCCATTCTTCCTTTATTATACCTTATCAAAAGAAATCATGCCTTAATTTTGAGATATCCAAATTTTTACCTTTATTATATGTCTGTTCTTATTTTGTATGATAACAGTATTTTAGCATATGTTTTTCTATTTGATTTTGTAATGAGATTATTTGTTTATGTATAAATATTTGTCCTGTTCCATAACCTTCAACAAATTTAATTGAAACTTAAATATTATTTTGAAATTACAATAAGATTAATAGAAATAATCTATCTTAGTATTGTTAGGACATTTTATTAAAAGATTAATGAGATATTACACAATATAGTGATTTTTAATTTTTGTTCTACACAAAACGGTATCTTTAATCTATAATCTGAATGTTCAAAGTAAGTATATTGAAGGGAAAATCTTTTATTTAAATATATCATGAGTTGACACAGCATCTGAATTGATGTATGATAAAATAAAGAAGATATATGTTTTAAAGTTTGTAGAAGTAAGATCTAAAATTTAGATTCTTCTAAAAATATAAATATGAATTTATCTATTGTCTAAAATCAAATTTTCAGACAAATTGCACTTAATCTCCCCTATGAATTTAGAAGAGAGTTCCTCGAGTAACTAACTTTGCAATCCACCATAATTCAAAGAGAACTTCACTTTCTGTCTCTTGAGACCAAAATAAATAATCTAGATTTAGAAGCTTACTACTCTATTTCCTTCAGACTTATAAATACCGCATGACAGACGATGAATCAGATCCTTATCATACACCCACCAGTTAATGTCCACGTTTTCCTCTCAACTCCAGAAATTAATGAAACATTTATTGGATGATGTATTTTGTAGAGATAAATTTCTCTAAATTAAAGGTTTTTTGAAAATCGTTTGTCTGTCTCTATTTCAGATTAAACCAGATAACTGATGTATGCTTGAGAGATATCAAAGATAATTATTCAGTTCATCAGAAAGTAAATATAACATCTTAATGGAAGAAATTATGTACGTTAATTGACGTAGAGGTTAGTAATTTAATTGCAGGTTAGTATCATACACAAACACGTATATATATTTTATATGTGCAGGTAGCCGTAGGTTTTAGATTTGTGGCCATCAGTTTCGTCAGTCCAGGCTGATCCTTATTGCTAAAGACTCTGCCTTGCCCGGGCTGATGCACTAAATCTATCGGGTCCAAAGTCCTCCGCTGCCTTGAGTGGAAGTAGAGAAGAGGGTGCCAGCTCAGTGTCGTCCTCGTCAATTAACCATGGTTCAAAATTAGAGTCCGTTTCCAATAGCCCTCTTGTTCTTCTAGTGAGGTAATAAAATTAAACTGAACTAATATATAAGTATATATGCTATATAGTATAATATACATATAGTATATACATATGTATATATATAGTATAATACAGTTATATATACATACAGTATATATATATATATGTACATATATATATCTATATAGCTAAGTAGAATATATGTATGTATAGTTAAATATATAAACTCATTATTAGAAGAAAAACTGCAGGAGGGTTGCTTTTATAAATTAAATGTGTGTTTCTACTGAGGAACTTAACAGTGGGCATGAACTCTAGCTGAAATTGTCGCTCTACTGAATTGAATTAGTTTCATAATATAACTTGGGTACTAATTAGTTAGAAACAGGGCCAATGGTTACCAGGAAATTTTGTTATTGTTTAAAAATAACAGACCATTCATTTTTATTTCATCCGAACCATCCTCCAAATAATAATAATTGAAACTCATATAAGGTTGCTGTTACGTCTTTACTGTTATAAAATGAAAAAGACATTTACAGACATTAGATCGATCTACAGCAAGTCTATTCTTAACGACGAATTCAGTGACAATGTATGACTTGACACTTTTGGTGACTTTGGTTACAAAATGAGGTTTTCGAAAGTTCAAATTTTATAGATATCTGATTAGAGTAAAGCATTTATAATACAGAGACAGGAAGTTAAGTAATCCTTTGGCCAGCCAGAATCTGTCGGTGCTTACTTGTAATTTAGAGTCTACTTCAGATTTTCATGCTGAAGTAGTGAGCAGGAGTTGAAATTATTTGAAAAGATATTACAGGTTATATATGCGTTTCATATCTGTAATGATACTCAATTGCTATATTGTCTTATTTGTCTTTAATTGATACAAGTTTAGCTACTTGGTTTTGCATTTCGAATCTTGTGAATAAGACGTTTACCATTATCCTCCTGTTAGCTTCTTCTCTCTAAACTCAGATGAGACATTTTGTAAGAATATGGATATATCTAGAAAGAAAAGTAAAACATTGTATGCTTTATGTTCATTTTATTTACAAAATGTACTTAAATGAAAGTACTTTCTGGTACTCCAAGGTCAACGTTACTCTGATTGGATTCACGAGATTGGGACATAGGGACAATTTTCCTTGCAGAGATGAGAACATGTCGTCCAGAATACAAATTCAATGTGTGGGAAATGCATGCGACAGGAGCAAGCGGACAGACTGACAGCTTTAAGACTAGAAAATGTAGAAGCGTCAAACTGGTTTAAACACACTAGTAATCAGAAGAAACAACCAGAGACAGAAAACGTCAAAAACAGACTCTCAGACATAACTTGAAAGATTATAAAGAAACAGGCAAATTACATCAGGTAGATTGCTGAAGAATTTGTAGAAACAGGAACTCACTGTTTACATTTTACAGGGAATAAATAGTTTAGCAATACGTAAACTCGAACGGAAGTACACCGAGTGTTTCACGAGGAACTTAACTAGTGGCATGAACTTCTAGTTGAAATTGTCGCTCTTACCGAATTGAATAGTTTCATAATTATATACCTTGGTGTACTAATTAGGTTAGAAAATTGTGCCAATGGTTACTGAAGTAATACATTTAGTTATTGTTTTCAAAAATATAACAGACCATTCATTTTTACAATTTATTTCATCCGAACTATCCTCCCAAATAATAATAATTAAGAAACTACATTAAGGTTGCGCTGTTACGTTTTACTGTTATAAAATGAAAAAAGACATTTACAGACATTGATCGGATACCAAGGAAATCTTAAGCATTGCCCAGTTCCCCAACTTAAGCGATGAATTCAGTGACAATGTTAATGACTTGCCACACTTTTGGTGACTTTGGTTACAAAGTGAAGTTTTCGAAAAAGTTCAAATTTTATAGATATCTTGATTAGAAGTAAAGCATTTATAATCACAGAGACAGGTGAAGTTAGAGTTAATCCTTTAGGCCAGCTGGAATCTGTCGGTGTCTTACTTATGAATTTAGAGCTCTACTTCGGAGATTTCATCGCATGAAGTAGGCGAGTTGAAATCTATTTGAAAAAGATATTACGGTTATTATAAGGGTTCATTTGTATCTGTATCTGTTGCTTATCTGAACAATTGCTATATTTGTTCCTATTGTGTCTTTAATTGATACAAGTTTAGCTACTTGTGCTTTGTCATTTCGGAATCTTGTGAATAAGACGTCATTTACCATTATCCTCCGTGTTAAGCTTCTTCCCCTCTAAACTCGCCAGATGAGACATTTTGTAAGAATATGGATATATACTAGAAAGAAAAAGTAATGGAAAAAACATTAAAAGAAGCTTTATGTTCATTTTATTTACAAATGTACTTAAATGAAAGGTAACTTTTTGGTATCTCAAGGTCAACGTTACAACGTAGTCTGATTGGATTCACATTGAAGTATTGGGACATAGGACAATTTTCTTTTGCAGAATAGAGAACATGTCGTCCAGAATACAAATTCACTGGTAGTGGGAAATGGCACGCGACAAGGAGGATCGAAGCAGGACAGACGCTGACAGGAACCTTTAAAGACTAGAAAATACGCAGAAGCGTCAAACTGGTTTAAACACACTAGTAATCAGAAGAAAACAACCAAAGAAAGGACGAAAACGTGTAACAACAGACTCTCAGGACCATTACTTGAAATGATAGTTAAAAGAAACAGGCAAATGACATCAGGTCAGATTGCAAGTGAATTTGGTGCAGAAACAGGAACTCGAATGTCTATATTTATTGGGAATGACAGGTTGCATAAAAGAGGTTTGCAAGCAAAAAAACCTCGATATGCATTCCACTGACTCTATGAGCAAAATGCGCCCGATAAAAAAGTAGAAGTAATTCTGATTGAAGTACCACAGATTGGAGTCGAGATCTCTTTACCAATGAATCCCGATTTCGTTCAGGCAGTGATTAAAGACATTTTACAAAATGGAGGACGAAGAGAACACACGTAATCAGTCAGCAAATATCCGTAAAAGGTTATAGAATCATTTTATGGGTGAGCATCATTTTTATAGGCCGCACAGACCTACACATTTTTATTACTACAACTGAGATTTCTGTATGATACGAAGTTGATATTCTTGATTTACATATCAAGTTATTTCAGGGTTCAATTGGTAATAATTTTCTCCTAATGCACGTCCTGATCGCTCTGTTCTAGTGATTAATTATCTTGGAGACGACAGAATACAATGAATGGAATGGGCCCCATGTTTCCATATTTAAATCCGACAAAACATATGTGGAACACAATAGGACGCCAACTTGTATCTCATCAATCCTTACTTTACACTCCCCACGTGCTCCAAAGTGTTACTCATTTTAAGTACACCTTGTTGCCACATGTACTTCTGGATAATCTAATCTATAGTAAAAGCAATCTCTGTAAAGCTTGTATTTAAGTCAGGGGTGACCATATACTTAATTGATTTCTCCTGAGTGTCTCTTAACAATTGTAAGAGAAAAAGTTCCTTTCCTCCGTATAACATATATTCCTATAATTTTTGCTAAAATAGTGTACTGTATTGAAGACTATTAATAAAAATGACTTGTTTTCAGGACATCACATTTATTTGTGCACATCTTTTCAAGCACAAATTCAAGACACAATTTTACACAATCACCACTTTTTCAACGTTCGTCTTAACCTCTTGGAACCAAACTCAATACTAAATTTCATATCCGTTGTCTGCAGCAGATACTATTAGTCTGCACGTTAGTCTGCAGCAGATACTACTAATTAAAACCCTTTTATAAAAATCTATACAAAAAGTTGTTATGACATAAAATAGAATACATAATAAAAGTAATATCCATAATCATCACAATAGACAAAGCAATAATTTATAATGCAATAAAAAATACAAAAACAAATATAACATTAGAAAACCCAAATTTTTTACTGGTATGCAGCTTTTGAAAATGTTTCATGAATATGAATTACATACAATTTGTGATGAAGAAAATTGATAAAACAATACAAACAATAAGCCAATTTGTAAAAGAGTAAATGCCTATACTCAAAGTCTGAAAGCATATTATTTTAAATATATTTTCTCTAATCAGGCCATGGAGTGCGACTTAAAGCATCTGCATTTTTATGACTTATGCCACTGAGATGGACTACTGTATAATTGTAAGACTGTAAAGCCAATGCCCATCTCATAAGTCGTGGATGCAAGCTCTCATTATTTTTGAGCCAAACTAAAGGATTATGGTCTGTCATGATGAGGAATTTAGTGTGCCCATCTAAATAACATTGCAATTTCTTCGCAGCAAATATTATGGCAGCACACTCTTTCTCTGTAGTAGAATACCTCTTTTCAATTTCAGAAAACTTCTTACTGAGATATAATACTGGATGCTCTTTGCCTTCTTCATCATTCTGAGCTAGAATTATACCCATACCAGAATTTGAAGCATCCGTCTGTAAAATAAATTCCTTGGTGAAATCCGGTGCATACAATATGGGTTGTAGAGACAACTTCTCTTTTAACTCTCCAAATGCCTTTTTGCACTCCTCTGTCCAAGTTATTTTTCCTTTTCTTAATTTACTTTTCAGGGTTTCTGTTAAAGGAGCAATTATTGATGAAAACATTGGGATATAATGGTTATAATATCCAACTAACCCCAAGAATGCTCTCACTTGACTTTTTGTAGTCGGAACTGGAAAATCTAGGACAGCTTTTACTTTTACTTCATTAGGTGTTCTAACTCCATGACCAACAATGTGACCCAAATATTTAACTTTATATTGAGCAAATTTACACTTAAGAGGTTTAATAGTTAAGCCAGCCTCCTTTATTTTTTCTAAAACAGTATTCAGATGACTAAGATGTTCTTCCCATGTATTTGAATAAATTGCTACATCATCTAAATATGGGACAGCAAAGTGTTCACATCCGTGAAGAAGTTCAGACATCATTTTACTAAACGAAAATGGAGCATTTTTAAATCCAAAAGGCATGCGTAAAGGTCTAAAAGTTCCAAAACTTGTAACAAATGTGGCTAATCTTTGGGCATTAGGTGATAATGGAATTTGCCAGTATCCTTTAGTTAAATCTAAAACTGTTATATATTTTGCAGCTGCTACGGTCTCTACTTTTTGTTCAGTATTTGGTAATGGAAAGAATTGTGTTTTTGTCTTATTATTCAATTTCCTATAATCAATGAAAGGTCTAGGATCTTTTCCAGCTACTTCAAATAAATCATAGGAGAGATGTAATCTGAATCTCCTATTTCAATTATTTTAAATTTAAGCATTTTATCAATTTCTGTCTTCAGTATTTCAGTTTGTCTTGGTGAAATTCTTTAGGGTTTACATTGGACAGGAGTACTTTCTGTCAGTTGAATATCATGCGTTGTTAAATGTGTTTTACCAGGTTTATTTGAAAATATATTTGAAAAATTTATTAACATGTCATGTAATTGTTGAATTGGTTGTTCGATCAGCCTATCACTTAATGTACTGCTTTCTCTAATTTCCTCAAAATCAAACAGGGTTGGTTCAGCGTCTATTGATGGAAAATTTTGATCCAGGTCTTCAATTTCTGAAATATCTTCTACAATCATAAGGTTAACCAATTCAGCTCGCTTATGATAAGATTTTATCATGTTTACATGGTAAACCTGATGATTGTGTTTTTTTCCTTCAAAACTCACAATATAATTGGTTTCAGATAATTTCTTCTCAATCTTCCCAGGACCTTTACACTCTACTGCTAATCTGTTTGGCTTAGTGGTTGATACTACTAATACCAAATCTCCCTCAAAAAATTCTCTCTTGATAGCTTTACGATCATATCACACTTTTATTTTTGTTCGCATTTCCAGCATTTTGTCTGAGGCCAGGTCTTTACATCTTTTTAACCGATTGATTAATTTGAAAACATATTCCACAGTATTATTTCCTGCATCTTCAGGGTCCATCCATTTCTCGTATAATATCGTTACTGGTGTTCTTAGATTTCGACCAAAAACTAATTCTGATGGATTAAAACCAGTGCTTTCATGTGTAATAGTTCTTAAGGCAAATAGTGCTGCAGGTACTTGCTTCTCCCAGTCAGGTGCTGCTTCTATACATACCACTTTTAAAATTCGTTTTATGGTTCTGTGAAATCTTTCAACTGGATTGCTTTGCGGATGGTATATTGAGCTTCTAACTACCTTGATTCCAAATTTTTCCAAAAATTCCATAGTTAAATTGCTCATAAACGAAGTACCTTGATCAGTTTGGATTTCTTTTGGGAAACCTATTCTGCTAAATATTTGTAACATAGCTTCAATTATTGATGTTGATCCAATATCAGGCACAGGTACAGCATCTGGATACTTTGAAGCTAAGCAAATGGCTGTAATTAAATATCTATTTCCACTATGAGTTATTGGTTGAGGACCGCATGCATCAAAGTTTATTTTTGTGAATACTTCTGAAATTATGGGTACTAAAGTTAATGGAACTTTTGATTTATCATTAGATTTTCCCACTCTTTGGCATGGATCACATGTTTTAACATACTCTTCTAATTCTTTATAGCAATTTGGCCAATAAAAATATCTCTCCAGTCTATCTTTAGTTTTAACAATACCCAAATGTCCTGAAGTGCTATCGTGACATATTGACTTTATTGGTTCTCTAAATTTTTCTGGAACAACAATCAGTTCCCTTTCATTTCCGATTTTATCAAATTTCCTTTTCACCAATAATCCATTATCTTTTATTTTGAAATCATTTGATTTATTTGAATTTTCATTCTTTGATTCTGAATTTTCATTCTTTGATTTGATTTATTTGAATTTCATGCTTTGATGTTGAGCTTCAATAAATTCCTTCGAATTAACTTTGATCAATTCCTTGATTGATAGATCTTCATCAGCTAGCGGTAAAATCTCTTCAGCAATTTTGGAATCCAAAATTTCTTCTGGCTGCTCTACTTTCTCTTTTGGACTTTGATCTTCGGTAGCTTTTTTTGTTTGTGATCGTGTGAAAACCGCATTTACCTTTCCTAAATTAAAGAGTGGTTTATCTTTAAACAACTGAGCAGTTTTATTACCTAACACATATCTTCCAGGATCATTTGTAACTACAGGTGCTTTTGTTTGTATATGTCCAAGTTCACAATGGATTTCAACTTCTGCTAAAGGTAGGCACACTAAATGGTCATTCAAAAGATATTGTACCCAAACATGTTCCCAGTCATCTTCCACAGTCTAAAAACTTTTGTGAAATAACATCTATTGTGGCTCCTGTATCTCGAAGAATAGGCATTTCGAACCCATTAATTAAACCTTTAATAGTATAGGACTCTAATAAGTCATCATTCAAAGATACACAATTTATCTTTTCATTTGTTCTTATCCGGGGACATTGGGGTTTAAGATGTTCAAAGGATCCACATTCAAAACAGCGTAGCCTATATCTTTTATCATAGTGATAATTTTTATTCTTATTTTGGAATCCATCCTGCTGATGATCTTTCTGTTGGCGATAGTCATCCCATTTAGAAGGATGTTTTGAATGAGAAGGATTCTCTAACTTCTTAGTGAAATTATCAAAACGTGGTTTAAATAATCCTTTATTTCGGTCTGCTTGAGTGGCAGAAAATTTTGGTTTCATTGTCTTCCTAACATCTTCAAAATTATCAATCTTTTTAACCATCTCAGTAGGTGAAATGATAGTGGTCCATTCATCCATAAAATGCTCTTTAAAATCCATGGAAGTCCACTTCTTAATCTGATCAACCAACATTAGGTCTTTTAACTGTTCAAAAGTTTCGATGTTTAATCCATCTAACCATCCCTCCAAATAACTCTTTAATTCATAATAAAAATCATACCAAGTACTATCAGAAGTCTTCTGGTGTTTGTTAAACAGCTGTCGAAATTTTTCTGCACTTAATTTGAATGTTTGCAACAATAAAGCTTTTACATACTCATACTTCTTTGCATCCTCTTCTGGCTCGCTAGCAATAAGTTGGACTATGTTAGGAGGTAACAATGAAATAAGCTGTGCCACATGATTTTCAGCCGGTATAATCATAATTTTAACTTGGCGTTCAAAAGATACCAAAAATAAACTAATTTCATCTTCTTCAGGATTGAAACGTGGCATGACATCGTGAATTCTGATTTTCACAAGTTGATCAGTTAACTGCCTGGAATCCCCAGTTGGTACATCTGCAACTCTTGCTTTCAGTTCCAGTTTTTCCAGATCAAAGGTTCTAACTCGTGCTCTCTCTTCCAGATCCCGTTCTTCTATCCTTTCTTCTTTTTCCAGTTTTCCCTTCCTTTCTTCTTTTTCCTTCATTTCCCTTTCTTCTTTAATGGCACCAAGTAATTGAAGTGTAAATTCCTCATTATAATCAGGATTTTCAACAATCAGTTTACATAAATGAAAAATTTTAAATTCAGGATTTACTTTCAAACCCAATTCTTCAGCTAACACTTGTAAATCCTGTTTCCTACTTCTAGCTAAGAAAGCCATGTTGGAGAACTTTTACTTGTATGTGAAATTAAATAATTTCGATAAATGAACGTTGAAACAAAACATCTTTAAAAAAAGCCACTCGGAAAAGATGACGCTAATTCTTGAATAAACAAAGCAGTATATGATGTCAGAACCACACAGAAAACAGTCCGCAGAAGAAAAAAAATGGCGCTTGAAATCGAAGAACTTTCACTACCAGATAATCCTTCGGGCAAAAGGAAAAAAAAATTAATAAATTCAGCAACATGTAATTTTTACTAAACAACTTCTTCAGGCACTTCCAAATATCTCATTTTCAATTTAGAAACTCAGAAGACCAGCATTATTTGATTGAGGTAAGCACTCCAATTCTTCTTGTGGAGACCAGCACTACCACCATTCGAATAAGCATATCTGAATTTCAACTCTCTTCGGTGGAACCTCTAAATAATAGTCTGTACTGTATTGAAGACTATTAATAAAAATGACTTGTTTTCAGGACATCACATTTATTTGCGCACATCTTTTCAAGCATAAATTCAAGACACAATTTTACACAATCACCACTTTTTCAACGTTCGTCTTAACCTCTTGGAACCAAACTCAATACTAAATTTCATATCCGTTGCCAGTAAATTATCTAAAATCAAAACTATGATCTGGTGTTGCCAAAAAAAATATCTTAATAAATAATATTGAAAAAGGTATTACTTTAAGTTTGCGTCTGCTTTTAAAAGTAGAATAGGTAATGTCTTAAATAAAGCATCATATTAGATTAAATCGTCTGCCCTTAAAAGTCGAACAGATAAATCTTAAAAAAAGTATCAAATTAAATTAAATCTTCTGCCTTTATAAGTTGGACAGATAATATCTTAAAAAAGTATCACAATCGTTTGTTTTTAAAAATTGAATATGTCACAATAGGCAGTTCTGAGTTTAGAATATATGTTAGATATGATAAGATACAAATCTTGTGCTTTTATGTTATTATCTGCAAAATTATTCAATTTATATTAGTTTTCATAGTTATACATTTAATTTTTCTTCTCTAGTACACACACGCGCACGCGCACACATGTGTGTGACGCATATTTACTTATATTTTGAAATTTTATATAATATTATAAATATTTTTCTGAATAAAACAAGAAGCTATAGGCAGATTTAAAAAGATTGTGCATAAACTTACTAAAATACTGTTTTATTATTTCGCTAGGCTGTCATTTATGCCACTATCCAAATGAAATTGCTTTCATTGGAAGTCGGGGAACTTAACTATCATCTGCTCATCATATCTCTTTATTATCATTAGCTCATTCAATAGGTGGCAAGACTGCCACCTATTGAAGAGCAAGTGTAATTTACTTTTTGAACGCCCATTGTATATTTATTGATTTCTAAAAGGTCTTGCTCTGTGTGTGGTATTGTAGTTGATAAAGTATTTAAGCTCTTAAACTTGTATATTTGATTTTATTACAAATACGGATTGCTCTTTGTTTGTCAACAACACTATTACTTTTGGTATATTTCCTTCTTTACTTCATTATTTTTATTTCCCTCTTATTAGGTACACATTTATTAAAATCCTTTTGTAATCTTATAAAGGAATTCTAGAAATGTAGTTTAATTACATTATTCTTATTCCTAAGCCTGAATTTGTAATTTAATTTGTCGGGTTATATTTTCGGGTTATATTTCAGGTTATATTTTTCTTAAACATGATATATTTTTTAAAAATATTTAATTGAATTTTAAATTTCATTTCTTTGGATTGTTTTTACTTTTTTATTTATGCAAATTTCTATGCTGCGTTTTGAATATTAATGTAGATATTTTTTTTAAAAAAATCTTTTAATAAATTCTATCTCTTTTTATCAGTGTTTTTAATTTTCTTTTCTATTCAAAATAAGAAAAAAAAATTCTGAACTTCATAATCAAATAATGGATCAATACATTAGAAATTTTTGTTTACCAATATGCCACACCAGCGAATGCTTAAAGTTATTTTGTTTCTCGTAATTTGAAATTCCAATTAGATTCCCCCAACCCCTTTTACTTGTACATTTTCCTGTGTGTGTGACTGGCACAAACCACTGTTATGTAGTTTAATAGAGTGGAAAATTCGAAAGTTATTTTTCAAATTAAAATGACGGCTACATATTTTATATATAACCTTCGAAAGAAACTAACATTTTTAGCTAAATATAAAACCTTCTTTTTATATATATAAATTATAGTTAGGTCATTTAATTTTAAAAGTTTACTTAATAAAATATTACACTGAAATATATGGAAAAAAATATAACAAAAATCAGAGATATGAAGACATGTGAATCTTCAGGCGCACATTAATGCTTCTAAGAATGCGAATAGATTCAAAATAGATTAATTGAATATCTTCTCTCCTACACTCTTAATCTGACTCTATATATGTATAGGTGGTTATAAACTGTATATTGTAACGGTAGTTTTGAACTCGCTTACATTCCTGATAGAATGACTGTTGTGGACGGAGAAATAGTTTTTGTATCAAGTACAGAATGCGCATAAAATTATGCTGAATGTGTAGGGTAGCCTAAGCGCTAAATTGGTTCGTCAAATGTCTCCACGTCACCAAATTTGACAGTAAAAATAAAAGCCCCTGGTATAGAACGCATTTTGAAGACTTTATATTGATTGCATGTGTGTATTAGTTAGTATATGTGATTCTAATGATATTGTGATTGCCTAATTAGAAGTGTTGTGTTCTATTGTATGAACTGTGAATTTGTGCGATTGTTTATTTATGAGTTTGTTGTTGTTTCCTGTTAAAAAGAAGTTAATTGTATTTGCTCGCTTTAATTTATTGCTAGACAGCGAGTCACTTCAACCTACTGTTTCTCGGAGCTAAATAAATCAACATTAATAGCTGTAATTTACAACAATTTGTACACATGTATAAATTAATACAAGAAAGGAATTGTATCCAGATATCTCGGTTATTTTTAGTAATAATCAAAATTTATGACACTCTCTTGTACTCAAGGTTATTCAAAATTTTATAGAATTTTCTAAATTAATGATTATTTTTAGCAATAATCATTAATTTAATTTAATTATTATTATTCCTTTTCTCATATTTGAAAAGTGTATTTCTTTAAATTTTGTTTTCATGTAAATGATTAATTTCATATGCTGATGTTTACAATTTAATATAAGCATGATTTACATTGGGAGGTTTAAATTTATTTTGATAATGCAATTTTAAACTGTGATCTATTAATTCTATCTTTTATTCTTTGTTTATAGTTTGTTCTCTTTTTAAGGTTATAAAGATAATAGTAGTAAATTGTATGTAATTATACACTTCGAAATAATTTTTGTTGTTTGTTTCTGCATCAAATTAATGTTGACAGTATCACAAAAATTTGACGCAGTTTACAATTCGTATTGATCGAAACTGTAATTTAAGCAATAAGAATTTATATGAATAGGTTTTTTAAAAAAATGTTCAATTCTTCTGTTTAATACTAAAGAAGGATATCTATTTCATTTTTTGTGTAACTATTTTATTGCATTATTTTATCTCGTGCTTCCACCATTAACTGTCAAATTAAAATATTTTCTCAGTCATTATGAGTATATGCTATGTAAGTGTGTGTATGTTTAAAAAAATGTTGAACAAATATTTCATAGAAAGCCTTAAATCTTATATTTTTTTCTTCATTTATAATAAAATATTAATTTCGCTTAGTTACGATGGCAGTCAAATATTAGATATAGTTAATGTTGTTTTTGTCATCTTCAAAATTTATTTTCTTTTATTTTCATGAATATAGGTAAGCCTCATGGTAAATAACTTTTATTGTACTCTGTAAAATGCTTTTAGTAACATGTATTTTATATTCTATAAAGTAAAAGTTTTAATGTAGATGATGAAAGATCTCTCTTATTCAAATTTAATCTTTTCATCTTACAAAACATCCATTTAAAATATTCTAATGTTTTACTCAAAGCTAAATTACCGTTTAATGAATGTTATTTTTTAAAACTTTTTTTTTACAAATTACTAAAAGATTTTGAAAATTAACTAATTATAAACAAGGTTAAAAGATTAATGTTATTAACAAAGATAAATATTTACTAATTTTTTAAAGAAATTTCCTAATCTTGGTAAAATTTCGTATGAAATTTTGCTGATACATATCACTGTTTTCAAAACACTCATTTGAGAATACATAGGAGACAAGTATCACCAATCAAAAATTTCTAAATACGACATTTGGATAATGAGCTAAGCTGCAAGAGTGCTCAGAACTATTGATAGTGGCAGTAAATCGTCTAAGATAAAAAAAAATGGTGACATTAAACTCTTTACGGTGCAGGATGTTTAACATACCTGCATGGTTAACTCCAGTTAACCATATTTTTGTTTGTTTGTTTTTATCTTTCATGTGAGACAGACGAGAAACTAATAGGTCATCCTCAAAAATGGTGATAAGGAGTGTGAAAAAACCAGGTGTAGTCTAGACACTTTTCTTGAAAAGGCCAAAAACAAGTATTACTTGATGACACATAGAATGACTGAAAAATGTATTATATGCCAGTAAATATAGTTTATCTTGATATATATCTATTTTATAATAATAACAAATATATACTTTGTCAAGATTAGCAATTGTTTTTTGTAGTATTGTAGAATATAATTGGGCAATTACTTTGAAATTTAATTATATTATATAGAAAAATTATTACCAATCAGTTGAAACTTTTACAGTAATTAAATACGTAATTAATTAAGGTATACAATTAATTAGCAAATAACTATAAACGGTTCTGTTCTCTGGTAAAAATGTAGGAGAAAATATTAAATTATTCTGTGGATGATACTGATGGGGAGGGGAACTTTGTTAGAATTTTTACTGGTATGAAGGTAGAAAATGATTAAATTTGTAAAACTGTGTTATATATATAATATATCTATGATCGAATTATTATAAATAATTTTAAGATTTAACAATTATCTTCATTTTGAAAGTGTTAAACTATCACATTAGTTTGAATACCATGTTATATAAAAGACTTCCAAATGGGGATAAGATTATAAAATAAGTATTTGATAAAATTATTCAAACACTAATGGGATGCCCTTTGTAAGTGAGATGAATTCTTATATTAAAATGTAGCTCACGGGTATTGAAATGAGTTAAGTTTCAATTTTCTCATTTGGAGGTATGTAATGGGAATTGTTCATTGACCTCGTAAACTTTAACAGTGGGCGAGTGACGAAAATGATACCTGAATACATAATTCATTCACCTTAATTCTCCACCACGCCACACAAGGTATTTAGGGGTCCTCTATTTCGAATAACAGCTTTTGATGAAACAATGGCTTGAATTATTAACATGAAATTACAGATAATAATCTCTGGTCTAAGATGGGCAATACCCAATGGCCAATGAACATGTAATGGTTAGGTAGTTAATGGATATGTTATAATTTCAAATTTCAACCCAAATGTTTATTCGTTTATTAATATTTGGTCTATTAACATACTAAAAGGTAACAGTTTCTAAGGAGCGTGATAGTGATAAGAGCATCTCTAATAAGATTTTCAATAATCGTCATTAAAATCTGTATCTGTTGATTTACTGAAATGAAAGCTATCAATCAAATACAGAACTACCAATAAGATTCATATACATATATATATTTGAAAAGCTTTTAAGAAGTTCAATATTTTACATAGCAATAATTATTCAATAATATTTGGAATAACATAAATGTTCCATCAAAAGTGGTGACTGTAGGATGTATCTAAAACTGCATTTGGATTTATAAGTGCCATTTATTGCTTTGAACTGACTTAGTATTAGAAAATCATAAGAAATATATTAAAATTTCAATTCTTGATATTTCCGAAATTACATTACAAATAATAATCTATACAAATAAATTACTAAGACTGAAGACGTAATATTATCACCTGCTAGTTAAAAACGATTTGATGAAGACGTTTTTCTTCTAAGGAAATATTCCATCATCCGGAGAAATTTTTCTCTACAATTTTTAACATTCTTACAATTAAGAAGCAGAGAACTCGTTTTAATACCTCATTTAACCTTTGTGAAAGATGAGATAAAATAGATTTCTTAATAGACAAGATTAAAAAAAAATGTTTATAATTAATTGTGTTTATTTATACCATAGGTAAGCACAATGAAGTCAATAAGAACCGTATTCTGGTTTTCCTGATATTACAAAGAGCAACATTACAATACACAGCATTACGTAACAAAATTTACTTTAATTTGATTTATTTCACGTATGTTTCCATATTCTACACAAGTTTCAAGAGTAAATGTATAAAATACACATGTCAGAAAATATAATTAAGACCAAGAAAATGTAAAATAATTATTTCAAAATTTCAACAATAAGAATTCAATGTAATTAAATTGTATTAATGAAAATTATAAAATTCAAGGAAATCCTTTGTTCAAATATTTGAAGCATGGTTTAAGATTTAATACAGTCGTTGGCAGCAGTTCTGTAATTGGTTAACTGTGAATGATATTTCAACTTCATGAATTTTATTATGAAGAACAAAGATTTTCAGCATGTTGTACCGAATATTAAAATTAGATAGCAATCAGCTTTCTTTGAGAGTGAATTTATTCAATAAATGTGTGACGTTGGGTTTTCTCTTCATTAACCTTGGGGACTTATAATTAAGATTGATTACTTTATCTAAACCACCTTTGACCAACCAAAATTGAAACTTGGATATTTAAATCACAAGCAGGTAGAAAAAAAGTGAAGCGAGGGAGATGGAAAATATATAAACTCAGCTTGAGAGTCACGATAGAGGTTTAGTGGTTCTAGCTTTTGGCAATTGTTCCAGAGTCAAAGTCGGGGTTGAGAATTATTCCAAGTTATCGGCTGCTTAGTGAAAGTTAGAAGTCAAGACAACCTCAACTTGACATTATTAGTAAGAATCTGTTAATTTGTTATTGGTAGATCAAGTTAATATATTTAGGGCGTTATCTAGGGGAGAGCCTGTTATATTTGTTGTTATACTAGCAATTTTTCAAAAAACTTGTGTTGAAACCTGTGTGACGTCTTATTGAACGCTTTATTGACTTTTAGCATTAGTACTTTGAGTTTAGCTATGGCAGAAGAAGCGAACAGGAAGAGTTCGCCGTCACAAATGTTGTGAATTATAAAAAAAAAATTAGCCTAATTTTTCATTGCAAGAAACACTTAACACAACAAGGAGAGAAATTAGCCTTCTCTTGATCTATACATTCTATTAAGCCTGATAAAAACCGGAATCTGTATGTGTTATAAAACTGATATACGCATTTAAAGCAATGTACAAGTACTAAAGTTCAAGCATTTTAATATTTAATGAAGGTGTATTCTAGATCCACCTTGATAATTTACACAGTCTATTTGAAATTACATTTGCAGAGCTAGAGATTTATTAAATCTCTCGTTATCTTTCGAATCATAGTTGAATAAAACTCTATCTTCAATCGCTGATACATGTAATTCTATATAATATGATTTGAATCACTTTTGAAACTTGTTTCCATATATGTCTTGAAAGTAATTTTATTTTAAGCAAAATAAAACGAATAATTTTTCTAACAACGTTATTCAAATTTATATAATTAGCAAATTTATTGATTTACTCTGATTAGTCCTCCATTCTTTCATTTTATAGTTTCACGAATCGCTCTTAAAACATCAATCCGGTTATTTCAACGTAATCACATTTGTTTGGCTTATTATAAATGATAAACTTATATATTGGTTATAAATGGTAATATATCTATAAACTTTTAATTATGGTATTAGAGAATACTATATAACTTTTAAATTATTTACAATGGGGGGATATTGACCCGAAGAGCAAGAATACGCAATAAAAAAAAGGTTGGGATGGCCTCTGTCCTACTTTTTCATAAACCGACAAGTGTGGCAATGATCTTGTCTTTCTTACTCGGTTTTCCTCCTGGTTCTTTTCGCTTATTCGGCTTACTCTCTTCCGATGAGGGCACGCGCAGCGGTAGTCTAGTGTTTTATTCACAAATTGGCGGCCAGCGTTTTCCGTCTTTCGTGAATTCAGTCCAGATGCCACCATTACATACCCACCTTTTGGCAAAGCTGAAGCACGTTAAGGCTGTTGGGGAATCAAGTCCTCCCGCTGGTGTGGTGTCGAAGTTTGGAAGGGAGAGGCAGCTGATGTGTCTTCCTTGTCAATTGACTGAGATTAAAATTTTGAGGTCTGATGCTGACAACTGTCGCAATGCTTTTCAGTGAGACATTAACAAACAATCAATCAATCAAAATTTTTTCAGGTTTCAACTCTAATATCTGTGCTTCTGGTTGATACCCTCCCTGGATGGGAAAAAAAGAGAACAATCTATGTTGTCACGATCTATATATATCCTCACTGGATCCACGCTTTCTTCTTAGGGGTGGGTGAGAAAACAGTCATTACTCCTACATCAATGAGTAATTCTAAATGGCATGTTTTGCATTTCTTTAAGTATTAAAATCCAAAATTTAAATTTTTAAAATATAAAATTCAGCCTGAATTATTTAAATGTTTCTATGCGTCAATATTGAAGGTGATTATAAGAAGTATTACACACAACTATATATATATATAGTTAGACTAACAAAGGAATTTACATTATAAATATAAACATTATTATGGAAATAAAGTAAGACACTCGCTTTTATGGGTGATATTGTAATTGGTTTTTATTAACGAGCATGCTCGTCTCATTAGTGTAACTTGAAGTTTATTTATGACTGATCTTATATTCGACACAATGGTGAGATAGCGAGGATGATATCTAAATTTGTTTCATACAGTATTATGCGGATGTTTGAAAATAAAACCACATTTTATTGAAAATAATTATTAAGAAACAAGATTAAAAAACATATGCCTCCCTCCTTATAAAGTTTCTAATTCCTACCCAAATTTCCAACTTCTTATCGTACTGGAAAGTCACGTATAGCCTCAACGTAATACGTTTGTTTCCTTTGTTCCTTGATGTAGGTGGTGTTATGAGAACTGAAGATGACACATATGGAGATGAAGTTGAATCAGCAAGGTGTCATTGTCCCCGACATTGCACACAAGATGATATTACACCTTCTCAAAGATGAAAGATAACCTTTAAGAGACCATCACTTTTGTTCTGATGTTGAAGTGAAACCTGCCCTTGAAGTTTGATGGGACAACCGCCACCTGAACTCTTTTATGAGGGATTTTCTAATCCATTTACTCTGAAAAATGAATTACTAATTACGTGGAGAATAATAGCAAATTTCAGGTACAGTAAACGGTGTGAAAATTGGACAACGAATAAAAAAAAATTATAGTCATGCAGGTATTATTTTTCATCTCACTTCCCACCAACAAACCCTTATCTCTCATGAAATGTATGTCTTTGTTAAAACCAATGTTACTTATGGTTGTTCTACGTTATAGATATACACACACAGTGGTGTACCCAGGAGTTGGTACAAAGGAACTTATGCCCCCGTCCCCCAAGATTTTATCTCGAACTTGAAATATTTCAGGATAATTATGCTATTATACTATTATAAATGTTCAAATTTTAATAATAAGAATTTCTTTTCTCCTCATGCTTAATTTTTTTTCATCAAAAAGAGAAAAACAAAGGATTCCAACAAAGCTAATTTCTGAGAAAAGAATAGAAAACTTTTGCTGTTTCTGAAACAGAACCTCTTGGTCAGTATTTGCAAATGAAGGGAGGAAAAGGTGAATCCCATAGAAAATGTACCCACAAAAAAAATTGTTCTCACGGAATTTCAATTAATTTTTATGCATAATCTTCTTTTTTAATGTTTTATAACTTGTTAAAATTATATCGGCCATTGCCGAAGTGGTGACTCAGGATTTGAACACAAGATGGCAGCACAGCCTATACCTACCCATTGCATGTGCCCCCGACGCAAAAATACTTGCCTCTGTATGTCTAACTAAGACAAACGCGCACAAATCACGACTTGTGATATTTCAGCTCTGGAGCAATGTCGACGAAACCGGCTACTCAACGAGAGACAGCCGATGACTGAAAATGGAAAACTGTCCTATTCAAAACTCAATTCAACTGGGAGGGGATGTATATCAATTGTTGAAATGGCTGGAAAAAAAAGCAACCTTCTGAACAAAATACCAATGTTTCTCTTCGTATCATCCCGACGATACTGGAAAGGAAGTATGCAGCGACTCTCTTCTACAACTGCGCCAGAAGTTAAGACGCCTTACTCAACTGGTCAGATGAGACGTCTTTTTAGCCCAGATGGTAAAGGCGCTGCATAAAACAATCGGTCAACTTTCCTTCGGACTCACTGGACCAGGATTCGAAACAACTTTGCCGCATGAAGGTTGCCAACTACACTCTCCCCCTCCAAGGGCTTCAAAAACATTCCCCTCCCCTCGATGTTTCGGAGAAAACGTCCTTCACCAAAATGGCTTTAAATTTAAATTTCCAACTTCCATCTCACCAAATTAAACGTGTTTATGAAAGTTAAATTAACTTTAGAAGTACTTTGAATAGATTATAATTCACTCCAAAAATTTTAAAAACGGAAATTTGTTTTTTTCTCATATCTATAATAACATTTTAAAAGGAAGATCCCATTTTTTTTTTTTTTGAAAAATTATAAACTCTGCAATTTTAATTAAAAATAATACTCATTATGATGCTCTTTTTAATTATCGTATAAACTAAAAAATAATAAAATTTCAGTTATAATCTTAAGAAGCGAATTAAGCTTCGCGCAGATTATGCCTACTTAAATTTAAGTATTACTTTTAGCACAGATCATATAAAAATCGCGTAATATCTTTTTTTCTGTGTACCTGAAATTTGCGTATATATTTACGTTCGAAGGACAATAACAATAAGTTTGTTTGTCTGGAAAATATTTCTTTATAAAATTAAAGATGTACTTGTATTATTAATTTAACATCTGTCATAAAATATTTAAAGAAGTATAAGCAAATCCTCATAGCAAAAAACAAGAGCTTTGAGAAAAACACACTAATTACAGAAACTGTGATAATTTTTTGTTAAATTTCGTAATTGCAGTTGAGCTCATTTCAATTTCCAGTACTACTTAATTTCCGGAGGCGTTCTGTTTTAATCAGGTTGTCAGATAATTACTTGACTTCGTATTAAGGAAAAGCACTTAAAGGTTCCTTTTTTTTATTTTTGACTTTGTAAAGGCTGAAGTATTGCACTTTCCGTTAGAACGGGAGTTGTTTTTAAACAATTGTACCGGAAGTTGAACTCTCTTTTAAATTAATGCGTTTCAGGTATGAAAAGGATTGTTAGGAGAGATGGACCAGTATTAATTATTTCTAGACGTAATGAAGAAAAATAAAATAAAACATAACATGCGTTTTCTATATTTGTCATTGCGTGCATTTATTATAACACAGGAAATGAATTAAATGCCCTTATGCAATAAATATGATCAAATAATATATGATATTGGTACGAAATATCTCTGTGTTCGGAACGGAAAAAGGGGTATTGTGAATGGAAAATGAGATTTGAGTAAATTACAGCAGTTTATTACAGCATTCGATGATTTTTTTCTTTTTCGAAGAAAACCATGAGTATGACGCCCTTAAAACTTTCTGGTGGATAAGACTGTCTTCGCCTTCTTTTGACAAATGATTAAGAATTAATCAACTGTTTTGGTAGTTGCTTGGTTTTTGGAGTATAATCTAGGACTCCTCGACGACTATTCAAGGCAAGTGTAGTCAAACATTGATTTGGTTGCACAAATGACTACCCCGTAAAAACTAACTTTTGAATCAGTGTCACATTTCTTTTTTGAGATTTTAACAGGTGAAAGCTCACAATAGGAACTCCAATTTTCCTCACAAACTTTCAACATATACCTTTTCAATCACCCTTGTAAAAGGAAAAATTAAGCTTTTTATTGTCTGTTTAAAAAACTCGAAATCTTTATATTTTTGAAATAAATTTATATTGTTTGTAATTAATTTAAATCTCAAAACGTTCTTATAGATTAATGAGATACTACATTCTCATAAAAATTAAATATGCATGAAATTTTTCTTACATTATTACTAATTTTTCTCGAAACATTTCACACAGAATGCTATAGTCTTTGCTCCTTTTTTTGCTGCGTATAATCCACATGCAAAGTTTGTTGTGTTCAATCCCCAACCATTTTTTACTCCCCATATTAGTTTTATTGTCTGCATTACTTCTCGGGTAGTACTTGAAAGGAAAACATCTGCTTCTTTTGTTATATATTTCTCTCTTTACTCCTCTGCTAATTTTAGAATATAGTCTCTTCTGCTCAGATTAGAACCTGTAGTCTCTTTAAAAACTACACATGCATTAATCACTGCTAAATGTAAAATATTGAAAAAAAAAAAAAACATTCATAGGCTAATGCCTGCCTTGATGCAGATTTCACGGAATATTTTCCTGTCATCTGATCCTCAACATCGACTCCAAATTTTCACTGTAGAAATTTATTATTTCAAAAGTTTTCTTCTCCTTTTGAGCAATTTATAATATTGAATGCAATATGCTAAGAAGAAGAAGAATTTGAGTTTTTTACATTGGTAAGAAACAAGAATGGTGTTATTATGTGTCGTGTAGGTTGCTGAATGTAATAAATTTTTGTTGCCTTCAAGGATTTTGAAGCTTCTCTTTTTGCTCTTTTGATTCTTTTGATATAATTCAAACCATTTCCTTTTAGGCTTTCTGTAAGTTTTAGAGATGTAAAAGGACTATCACTTGTTATATTTCGTCCTGTTTTGAGATAAGGATCTACTAACCTAAGAGAGGCATTTTGACCAATACTTAGATCATCTGATTTTGAATAATCTTATCCTAAATATAGAAATGCGTTGATTATGTTCTTTGAGCTCACATCTACAGTCAACCAAAATTAGATGCCAAATTTGTCAGGTTTGTTTGTCATATATTACAAAAATCTACAGCTTGTCTTTGACGCAAAGAGCTGTTATCTACAGTAATGTTTTCTCCTGGTTTGTAAAACATGAGACAATTTTTTTTATGAATGCATTAACAACATCTGCTATTAGTGCAAATTTACCATCTCTCAATCTATATGATCGTGAAATTTTCGAGTCAAAACGCATTCATCATATAATTTTTAGAAATCTGTGCCGGTGAGGGAAACCTGTTTTATAGCTGGCTTGTGATGCAAACCTGTTTTGCAACTAAAGCTCATCAAACATACAAAAATGCAAAAAAGGAATCAGGTTCATCAAGAGAAATGCCCTAAGTTTTATTATTTAATTTTGATTTTGCATCAATTTCTATACATTTCTTTATAATATTCAAAATTTTATCATTTATCAAAAGTCTTGAGGAAGTTATAGGACTTGTATTAGCAATAATTCTTTTAGAATATGATGTAGGTCGTAGATTTTCTTTTAGAATATTTTGAATAGGTCGTTGACTAAAAGAAACTGAAGACAACTAATATATTTTTCACATACTTCCAACTTTCACTTCTCCCAAATCATTTTGAAAGGGTGATTCCTCTTGTACTGTATTGAAGACTATTAATAAGAATAACTTGTTTTCAGGACATCAAATTTATTAGCACACATCTTTTCAAACATAAATTCAAGACACAATTTTACACAAGCACCACTTTTTCAACGTTCGTCTTTACCTATTGGAACCAAACTCAATACTAAATTTCATATCCGTTGCCAGTAAATTATCTAAAATCAAAACTATGATCTAGTGTTGCCAAAAAAAATATCTTAATAAAGAATATTGAAAAAGGTATTGCTTTAAGTTTAAATCGTCTGCTTTTAAAAGTTGAATACGTAATATCTTAAATAAAGTATCACATTAGATTAAATCGTTTGCCTTTATAAGTTGGACAGATAATATCTTAAAAAAGTATCACATTGAGATTAAATTGTTTGTTTTTTAAAAATTGAATATATCACACTCTCCTTTATTTATTTTACTTTTTTCTTTGTAATTTTACAATTCTTTGTTGTTTTATGAATTCCTAAACTGTATTTACTTGGAATATTTTCATTCCGCTCCCTGTCACTTGAACAGGATTAAGACGATGAAATTATATGAACATTTTCCACAATGTTTTCTTTCCTCGTTTATAACAAAACTTTCGTTATCATCATCAGATGTATTTTCTCGTCGCAAGACTTATTTTCTGAAAGTCCAATTAGCAATTTCAAAGCTTCTTTTTTCGAGCGACCACTTCGGTTAGGCGCCATCACTAAACGTGTGCAAAACTGGAATTCCACTAATTCGTTTCCCTTCTGTTCAGTTTACAACGGGGAAAATATTCTTTTTACTTGTTTCAAGCCTATAATAAAAATAAGAACATTCTACAACTTTCCAATACATATATATAATAGCTTCCATTCACAAAAGCTCAAACATCTGCCTAACAGGTACATACCAGATGTGTGGACACTCCTGCTTATTCTCACCGTTTTGCAAAAAGTAGGTGCAATACGTCTACTTATACAATTCTTTTATAACTGAAAAATGTAGAGTGGAAATCCGGCTTGAAAATGAAAGATAAGGCAATTATCTTGTTCGAGTCAGCTATGTTTCTCATGGTATTCTAGATATAAAGACATATAAATAAAAAGATATTCCTTGGAATTCAACTAAATTTGTTTTAAAGCATTTGAATGAATATTTAGGAAAAAACTTTGTAAGGAGCAAAAACTCACGTCTTGGGTCACAGATGTTCCACCTCGGTAATTCTAGTTGTATTGATTACATAGAACTCTTACAAATTGTGTAAGCTTTTGTAATTGGGATATTGACATGAAAAAATAAACATCGTCAAAGAGATAGGTACCTTAAGCAAATTTGTGTATAATTGCAGAAGGAGTTAATCTGTTTAACATAATGCAGCAGTTGATGAAATGAGTGCTCTTACAGATTTTCGTAATAAAGGCTCTTTTCAACAGTATATACATTCTTTGCCATAAAAATTTGCGCAAGAAAAAAAAAAATTGTAGGATTGTTACGAAACTTGACAGGAAAGTATATGTCATACAGATATGTAAATGAATAGAAATGCAGGGTAATTATGCATTGCGTAATGCCAACAGAGTGCTTTGAACTTCGTTCCCTTCGGATTACAAGAAAGTAAGCAGAACTTGTTTGCGTATATATAATCTGTTGCAGAGAGACACTTTTTAACTAGAAATGCCATTACGTCGCCATTGGAGATAATATGAGAAACTGTCAAAGTTTGAGAGTGAAATAATCATAAGAATGATGGATATTGGGTGGTCAGCTCGGCGAGTCTCTCGCCACCTAGATCGATCTGATTTTACTGCAATCAGGTGTAGGGACCAGTGTACAAGAGAAAGGTGTGCTACACGGCGACCAGGCTCAGGAAGATCTCGATAGACCAAAAGTTGAGCAGACCGTCACATCGCTTGACAAGCCCGTATAACGCCAACTATCTCATTGTCCACCATCCATACACAGGCAGAACCTTCTCCACGTGGCTCTGTGTCAGTCTGTACCATCACAAGGTGCCTGGCGGAAGAACAGTTGTTAATACGGTGTTCATTACGTGTACTTCCTTTGACACCCACTCACTGTGGCCTTCTTTTCGAGTGGTGTATCTCCCGAAAGGATTTGACTGCAACTAAATGGAATCAGATCGTCTTTCGCTACGAATCCATATTAAATTTAGGCAGTGATGACAAACATGTACGTGTGATAGGCACCGTTGTGAATGTCTTAAACTGCCTTTGCTGCACAGCGGCTCACAGCTCCCACAACTGAAGAGATGGTTAGGAGTGCCATCGCATACGAAAGACATTCTTTAGCCGCCTAAGTTGAAAATCACTTCAGGACTCCCAGGAACGAATTTTCAGCAGAACAATGCTCGCGCATACACAGAATGGCTTTCACAGTACTGCCTCCTCTACGATTCTCCCCTTACCTAACCTGTTCGATCCCCAGACCTGTCACAGATCGAGCTGATCTCGGATCATTTATGAAGGTAAGGTAGACAGCGTACAAGTTTGCTCAAATTAAAGGCGCGTTTACTACAATTATGGAACGAGATGTCGCAAGAAATAAAATGGAACTGGTATGCCTGAATGCCACGACCGTATAACATCATGCATTGATGCTAGAAGTGACTAAAAAGGGTAATTAAAAACTCCAATAATTTGTAATTTTTCCTACAACAAAGGATCATTCTGCTTTAATTTTGTAATCACTTACTTAAATCTACTTTGTTCTTACAAACGTAAAACGGTTTTATTCAACAACTCTTTTCTAATGCGCAATTTTTTTTTGTGGCAGGTGAGGGAGAGTTACATATATATTATATATATATATATATATATATATAGTAGCTTTATATATATATATATATATATATATATATATATATATATATATATATATATATATATGAGTGTGTGTGTATGTGTGTGTGTGTGTAGAATGTTTACATTTTGAGACGCCTTCCAACACTAGATAGCACAACGAACTTGATCTCTACTTTGTGACCTCATTCCTAGGGGCCCACACGAGTACCGATAGACGCGAGGATGCGGCGAATATGGAAAGACGTGCAATCTGATAGCTGTTTAATATGTATAACCAATAGTTCTATTTTAACTTTGTAAATACTGTACCATAATATATTGTTTAATTAAATGTCACCTTCTAAAAATTCCTATATCATTGAATCGAGAAAACCCCTAGACATAATCAAACAACGAGCCATGTACCCCCTTTCTGTAGTTAGGATTCTACAGAGTAAAAATTTTGGGGCTCGGCTGGGATAAAATAAGTAATTATTCAATTAGAATTCAGTGAGCCTTGTCGTCTCACTGCAACATTACCATCATGGTAATTTTTTTAAAAATAAATGCACCCTGCATTCCTGGAGCAGTTTAGAAGAGTAAAGTTTTGAAGAAGGGCCCCTGCACTATTAGGAAAGAAGCTCTCCCTGCGCCCTGGAGCTCACTATAAATGCATCCCGCATTCCTGGAATTACCTTTGATAAGAAGATTACATCATCGCGCCATCCTGGTCAAAAAATTCTACATTCTGCAGAGTGAAAAGATCATTCTGATTTTTGTAGTGTCTATTTAGATACTCCGTAGTAATGTGATATGTGAAAAGAATTCTGCGTTCTCCATAACGAAAAGATCATCCCGATATTTGAAGTGCCTATTTGAATACTTCGTAGTGTTGTGAAATGTGTTACCTATTATATTTTATGATTTTTTTTTTGTTTCACTTATCCTAAATTGTCAGTTTTTCTCTTAGCAACATAGGTGTTTTTTACTTTCTAACGTAAAACTAACTCAAAAGTATTATATTTAATTTGTCTGAATATTTTTTCTTATTCATTCTCCAGTAACGAAAAATTTAAGAGCAGAAAGCTATCATATCTGACCTTGAACCGCTGAAAGAGAGTTCTGTCAATTCATTATTTTATAATGATCCGTTTTTCCTTTCCTTAAAGCATAAAACAAGAATTATTACTGATTATAAAGCTCAAATACTCGTAATTTTTTTTTCTTTTAATGAAAATTTATATGCTAATACTTTTATTGGTTGGTGCAGATAACTTTTTATCTTGTGAATACTAGGAATATATGATCTTCTTAATTAATTTGTATCTCTTATTAATCTTTACGTATATACATTTGTTCCGTAAAAGTATATGGGTTTCCTTTTTCTATTTAGAATATATTTCGAATTTTTTTCTGTTAAAAGAAAATTATAGGTGAAAATAGTTTTATATATCAGAAAAAATAATATCAAGAATTGAAAAGTGTTTAATTTATTTTTCTATTGATTGATTTCTTTCTTTTTATTGCAGGTTGAAAATCTTATAAGTACTCTAAGTATTGTGTATTAGTTTTAAGTTTGTATTTATATCTAGGTTGAGATCGTAATTTATTGCGAATTTCACATAAATGTTTATTTTAACTTTCACAGACTCAAATAAGCACAAACCCAGCTAAATAATTTTATTCAACAGAATTAAAAAAAAATTGCAATATCAATTTTTTTTTCTGAATAACTAATTCTCATAAATTATTTCAAATTTCATTCGCACAAAATGTCTTATTTATTGAAAGGTAAGAAAGAGGACTTGCTTAACCTAGCAGCAGAATTAAGTTTAGAAGCAACAGCTGAAATGACTAAATCAATGATGAAAAATTTAATTATAAATAGCACAGGGTACGACAAGGAAATCACCAAATAGATGTATGATAATATCACTGAAGAAAGGAAAGAAAAAGAAGATGGAAAAGGAGAACTCGCAGAGAAAAGGAGACAAGATGAGGTAGAATTAGAGAAGTTAAGAATCGAGGCCCAGATTAAGTCGAGTCAAGGGACATTGGCGGTAAATACTCGTATACCGAGTAATTAATTGAATGTTACTACATAAATTTGATATGAAAGAAGATATCAGTCTGTATTTGATATTATTCGAGCTCAAAACTAATATGATGCCCTTGCCAAAAGAGTTTTGGGTTGTACATCTGTTGGGTCTACTTCCACAAGAAATACAGCAACTAATTGCTCGAGAGCCTGAAAAAAGGCAAAGGATTATAATCATGTGAAGATATTGTTACTCAAAAGAATCAAATTAACCCCTGAGAAGTTTAGGCAGCTGTTTGTTACTCACCATAAAAGTGCTAAAAATACATGGCGAGATTTCTACCATGAAATTCAAACATTCTTTAATGGATGGATTGAAGGACTTAACTTCAAAACCTTTGATCAGTAACGAGATCTGATAAAAGCAGATCAAATGCAGAAAAGAGCTCCCTTTGAATTTAAAGAGTATCTTTTAGACGAATGGTCAAGTATCAACTCGCCAGAGGAATTAGCCGAGAAACCCGAGGAATTTGGAGATGTCCGGAAGACATTGAAGTCAGAACCATGCTTCTCACCATCTTTTTGGAAGCAAGAAGCCAGATTACGAAAAAGTTCGTTAATTTCGGTAGATGTGAAAATCGCCACAGGAGAATTGAAAATTTCAAACCTGAAAGAAAACACTTCGAGACTCATCCGAGTAAAGATTTTGAAAACTGAATGCTTATAAAATGTTTCAACAGTCATTCTCCTAACAATTTAAGCAACAATTTTCCTAAAGTCAAGAAGGAGTCGGAACATTCTGTACAAACCTGTTTAACCAACATACTCTAGTACAAACCTGTACGTCGAGTACAAACATGTTCTGTTATCACGCAGGAAGAGCTAAAACCTGAACAAGACACCTGAAAAATATCACACTTGGTGAAAAAGTTGTTTCCGTTCTTATGGATACTGAAAGTTCAGTTAGTCTCATCCGTGAAGACGTATGTACAAAGATTGTAGACCAGCAAAAGTTTTCTAAGAAATGTATTGTCCTATCTGGAATAGGTAAATCTCAAATATTGACGATAGGTTGTTTTGAACATAACTTCATCATACATAAAGATAATTATTCCTTAACATGGCATGTTGTGCCGGCTGAGCTTCTTAAAATTGAAGCCATCATAGACAACGACATTTTGAAAGAAGCTACTATAAATTTCACACAAAATGGAGTTGAATTCCACAAACATGAGGAAAACGCATGGCTGTTGGAAATATCGGAATTACATCTTGAAGATGAGTTAGATTTGAATCATAATCTTGACTGACAAATAAAAAATGATTTGACAAGAATAATTTCTACTTATACACCTGAGAAGACCGAATCCACAGATGTTTCAATGAGAATAATTTTGAAAGATGATATCCCAGTCTACCAACCAGCTGGTCGTTTGCCATTTGTAGCGAATTCTGTTGGCTGTTTAATATGCATAACCAATAGTTCTGTTTTAACTTTGTAAATACTGTACAATAATATATTGCTTAATTAAATTTCATCTTCTAAAAATTCCTATGTCATTGAATCCAAAAAATTGACATAAACAAACAAGCCATGTACCCAATTTCTGTTGTTAGGATTCCTGATATATATATATATATATACGTACACATACATAAATCTATGTGTAATGATTTCAGTAATAAATTATTTAATTTTCTAATTTTTTACATTCCTTAACTCACAGTAAAGAATTAATTCTTGTTTCCTGATATGATTTCAAATTATCCTCTTATTTAAGCGATTATGCCTGCTTAAAATCTGCTAAGTTTTTCCTATTGAGGTACTCTTGAAGGGATAATCTATAATAGGTATTTTGACTCTAGTAAAGTCCCTCAAGTTTCCTTTATTCGAAAACATCTGATTCCAACATGACCTAAAGAAAATATCTTTATATAAAATCGAAGCAAAGTAAAATTCTCCCTCTGTATCACAAAAGGCGAAATCACGTCTCTGGTGTTCTCTTTATTCACCATGTAGTCCTCTCTGTTATTTTTTGCCTCTCTCTCATCAAAATGAATAAGCATTCTTTGTTTAGAAAGGGTGTTCTCAATATAGCCATAACTTCTAAACTTTATGCTTACTCGTTTTATGTATATATATATATATATATATATTACTTTTTAACACTGTTGCCTCCACAGTTAAAACTCGTATCACATCACACAACTAGCTTCTGTATTCAATGAAAATTTGTGTCCTAATGGCTAACCTCTGCAGAATAGCATGGTTATTATCTTCATAGTGCTGACCGCATAAATGTCTTTTCAAACAGAGGAACAAATGGTGATTACAGAGAGTTTGATCAGGACGGTATTAAAAAGGGATCATGTTATTTCCAGCCATTTCGGGTAATGAGACTTGGTGTGTGGACAATCATTGTTAAGCAGCAAAACATTTCCTTTGCTCAGCACACTTTACTTTTGTTTTGGATTACACAATACTTTTTAGTAAATGTATCACAATATATTTCGGAATTTATTGTGTCACCTTGAGGTAAAAATTTCACAAGCAACAGAATCTGTCTATTCTATAAAGCAATTCATAATTTTGTAAGCTGAAATTATTTGCTTGAGATTCCATTTTTTGGGTAATGTTGTATGCTTCCATTTTCAACTTTATTCATTTTCTTATGAATTCATCAGTCACAGTGTTTTCTCTATGCAGTTCACTAATTTTCTAATGAGTTTGAGAAACATTCATGCATTTTAAATGACCACAAACGTGGAAGAAAGCTTTTCTTGATGGAGTTTGTTATTAACCAACAGATATACTAGCAAGTACTCAGAGAACCTGAATGGAATAGCTATACAAGAGCTGCAGCTGATATATTAAAGAATATTGCTTACTTAAAAAAACACTTATATATATTGCTTAAAAAAATTCAAGAAATTCTCAGAATTTCTTGCAACAGTTCTCTTCTATTTCTAAGTTAGAGAATTTGAATGATCTCAGAAAATGCTACCTAATTTCTGGACGAATTTGTTAGTAATAATTCTAATAATTTGTTAGATACCTTTTAAGGGTAAAAAATGCGTGAAATGTGCACTTATCAAAATAATTTCCAGGATGACATCACTTGAAAATCGGTTTCAAACTTTTTCCAATTGCTAAATGATTATTATTCTAAGAATTTATCCTACGAAGGTGAATCATTTATGAAGGAGGTATTTTAATACAGGAATACGACTTTTACTCATTTTTTTCTTATTAACCCTGATAATTTATTTAAAGTTTAAATTTTCATTGGTTATCATTTTATTTTTCATATGTTCAGATCTAGTCACTAATATCCTGAAATAAAACAGCCCGTTTGGGGATAACACACGAAAAGTAAAACTGCATCACAAAAAGCAAAAACTTGGTCATCTACTTGCAAAGCTCTAGTTGCAATTTATTTTGTGTGTGGGAGGGGGGGGATTTAAAAGTATTATGCACGTGAAATTTTTTCATGACCGATTTACAGTTAACATAATATTGTATAGTGAACATTTGATGAAATTTAGAGCTGCATATGGATCCAAAATCCTTTCCACTGCAAACCAAAAAGATCTTTTCTCGGACAATGGAAAATGCAGTTGGTGAAATACAAAAATACAACAAAAAGTAAGAAAAAAATTACTTTAACAATGTTGAAAAATCTTCTCTACTGTCCGGACTTTGAACCTGCTGTCTACCATTTCTTTACATTTCTAGTTGATCCCTTTCAAAATTGAATCTAATTTTTTTTCTCAGCAAACGTCAAATTGCACAAAACATACCAATTACTTCTATTTTTTTTATTTTATCCAATGATCATAACGTAAAAAATACTTTGAAATTTTTTTGTTATAATTTTTAACATAACTTGTCTTCATTTTTGAATATAACTGTAAACACTACATACATGCACATACTTGATGCAACTAGTATGAATGCTGTAATAATTAAATTAGATTGTCGTATTAAAATCCATTTTATTTTAATTCCACATAAATATTTTTGATGTGCTGATTCTAGTTATACTAATTTGTTATTTTTAATCATAATAGTGTATAATATTCTGATAGTAAAATGCCTAATCTGTTAATTTGAAAATTTAGTCATAATTGGTGTCGTGTGGGTGAGGAATTTGGCTTTGAAACCCGTGGCCATACATTACGATAAATTTGAACGTCGTTCAGCAAATTTTAATATTTCATCTCAGTTGCTAGTAGAAGAAAATTAACTCAATACTATTCTTAAGTTATCTAAAAATAGGTCTATCAATTATATAACCTTATGTGAAAACTTAAGAAATAATAAAATAAAAGGAATAATTCTTGCTAATTTGTACATAATAAATTTAATCCGAAAAATCAGAATACATCCAGGTTTTTAATTATGATATTAATTGAAATATAGTTAAAGTCACCTCAATTGATCCTTATAGGTAGTACAAACAATTTTTATTGTGAAATCATTCAAAATTTTCTTCTTCGTGAATATTTTATGTATTTCATTATTTGATTAATTAAAACATTTACCCATCTCTTTAAAGTAATGCTTGATTCCAATGAAATCTTTAACGCTCCTCTTCTGAATATTTTTAAAAGTGTATTTAAAATATCACACAAATAACTTAGGTGTTTGATTATTATTATAATGGTTTAGTTCTAAACACTTTTATAAAGATTATAATTTAATGTAATAATTTTTTTTAAACTTATGTAATGCATTGCAAAGAACAGAGTCCCAATGACAACGAAATATTTTATAACATTTTAAGCAGAACAATTTTTTTCCAGAATTTAAATTTAAATTTTTAATTAAAGGTCTGATACCCGTTGATAAAACAATATGTGGTGTTACATTTAAAGTATTTACCCATATGTTAGTTGTTCGTCAGTAAAGAATATGATGCCCTAAAATCATATTATTTGTTTGACAAGTGTTATATATTTGCTCAATTTCTTTATGAATTAATAGTAATATCATAGGCTCTATATTTTAATCACCAATTTTTTAGAATTAATGTCCATTTTTGTTTTATTATTAAAGTTCTTTAGACGAATTTCCGAAATAAAAGAATACCTTATGAAGAACAAATATTATTCTTATTGCTTCAGAAAACTGAATAAACACCATGCTACTATTTTCACAAATAACTTCTTTATAACTTCGAGAATAAAATGTAGATTACAAATATTCTTCTCATACTTTACTCTTTTTGAGAATTCCAAAACATATTCCTAGGAAAACGATTTTGTAATTAAAACACTAACTATATATTTCACACAACTACTGGTCCTCTTTAAACTATAACACTCAATTAAATTCTAGTTTAAATTAATAAAACATATAAAATCCTCATCTTTAAGTGTCTCATTATGCATCAAGTTAAAAGAGATTTCTTTAAACGTTCGATTAAGAACTAATTTCGCTCTTTCAGTGTAGAAGGGGATTTAATAAAAGTTTTGTGCATCCTCTATATCTCTCTAATACAGTATAAATTTGATTTTTACGAAATTTAATTAGTAAATGTAATCGAACATTCTGCCACTTTGACGTAATTATTATTACTCACATGATCATTAGGAATTAATTGAACTTCTACCTTTCTGATGTTACTAATAGACAATTCTTTGGGATAACGTCTTACGTTTCAAGTTTCTATCAATTCTGGAAGTAATTTATTCTAAAAGTAAGGATTAGAGGCCTCAAATTATAATTAAAGTAAAATGATAAAACATATCGCAAGGTTAGTTTCCTAAATAGGCAAGTAAAATTTGTGACTACTATCTTTCATTATTTAATTCTACTGTCATTTTCCCTTCAAATAGCATGATCAATAATTTTCAGACTCTTATAAAAGATGTGTAAGAGCAAGATAATTAATGCTAATTAAAATAATTAAGCAAGCTAATTAAGCATTAGTTAATTACATTAAACTCTCTCTCTACTTGTAAACTGCTGTTTGTAGAAAATGCAACACCATGAAGGAATCATCAGAATCAAATGAAATTCGCAGCAAATGTCAATTATAGGATATTATGCAAATTAATAAAGTTTCAGAGCCATCGCGCGTGCGCGGCGCGCGCAGCGCCCTCTGAATTGATGCTGAAAGCGTATAAATAAAGTGCTGTAGCGGGACGTTGAAAAAAGTCTATGATTATTTGTTAGTGGCAAACGTTTAGTGAGACCTGAGTATGCCTCCACGACGGAAGAATAAGAAATTCAAGCAACTTACGGAGTTTGAACGAGGGAGGATAATCGGCCTTCGAGAAGGAGGATTTTCCTATCGCGCAATAGCAGCTCGTATGCAGCGGAACAGTTCCACAGTGATGCGAGTTTGGAAGCAGTGGACCGACGAGCACCGAACAACTCGAAAAACAGGCACTGGACGACAGAAGGTGACGTCAGAGCGCGATGATCGACACCTGCTCCGCATGGCGGTGAATGATCGCACAGCTTCCTCCAGGCAGCTGGCAGCACGTTGGTCTACTGCTACAGGTGTACAATTGTCGGCTTCGTCAATTCGTCGTCGTCTGCTGCGCCGTGGATTGCGTGCAAGGGTGCCTTTATACAGGATTCCCCTCACGGCGAATCATCGACGGCTGCGTCGGCAGTGGGCTCTTGAGCACAGAGACAGGCGAGCTGATTGGCACCAAGTTGTCTTTTCAGATGAATCACGCTTCAATTTGTGGACCCATGATGGCCGTGTTCGTGTTAGACGTTATGCCGGTCAACGCTGCCTTCCTGAGTGTATTATTGAACGACATAGTGGTCGAACACCCGGAGTTATGGTCTGGGGTGCGATTTCGTATCATGGACGATCCAATTTGATACGAATTGAGGGTAATCTCAATAGCAACAGGTACGTCCGTGAAGTGCTACAGCCCGAAGTCGTTCCTTTCCTTCAAGGCATCCCTGGAGCTATCTTTCAGCAGGATAATGCACGCCCACATGTTGCGCGGACTGTTCGAGACTTCTGTTCAGCACAACGCATGCAACTTCTTCCTTGGCCTGCTTATTCACCGGATATGTCGCCTATTGAGCACGTGTGGGATATGGTTGGTCGGCGTCTCGCTCGTGATCCGCGTCCTGCAGTTTCCAAAGACGAACTTTGGTTGCGCATACAAGCGATATGGAATTCTCTTCCTCAAGCAGATATTCAACATCTGTTTGACTCCATGCCACGTCGTATAGCAGCACTTATTGCAGCGCATGGTGGCTGCACCAAATACTGATTTCGGACGCTTAATTTGTTTCTTTTGTTTTGAAAATTTCATCATTTATTTGTATCAGTACAAGTCGTTTCTGCATTAAATTTCATTTGATTCTGATGATTCTTTCATGGTGTTGCATTTTCTACAAACAGCAGTATATATATATATATAACACATCGATCAATAACTCCCGAGACTAACCCAGAGATGGCGCTCGTAGTAAACCAGTAACCAGGTCTTTCTAGAGTACTAACCTTTGCTTGAAACGTGTCAAAATTTTAAGTCGATCGGACCAGGAAAAAGGTTTTTTGAAGTGAAGTGAAAAAGGTTTTTCCAAGTGGGTGCCGCGATTGCTTTCGATGGAACAAAAACAGC
>BMAW01090078.1:35059-54864 GCA_019974015.1 Nephila pilipes | reverse complement strand
GGTGAATCATTATTGAAATTTGTTTCGTCTCTGCTTAATAGATGGCAGCATCGAATGGTAGCAACAATTTAACTTTTCAATTGTTGCTACCTTTTGGTGAATCAATATTCAAATTTGTTTCGTCTCTGCTTAATAGATAGGAGCACCGAATGGTAGCAACAATTTACTTTAATGTTGAATTTGTCTTCGGAAACTAATACTTTTTGAATCACCCTCGTAAAAAAAACTATATTCACTGCATAGACAACACTTTCGCTTTATAATGAGGAAAATATCAGCATTATACGAATTATGTAGATTTTGGAGAAAGTGTACCAGGATCCTAAAAAATCTCATTTTGAGAAGTGAAAAAGTCTAAAAAAATTCAATATGACTAAAAAATATAGGGTGAAATATTGGCACGACGTCCGACACGAACGTCGCGTTTTACTTAAACGCCAAAAAAGTGGTGGTACTGCGATGTGGAAGGGGGGGGGGTTCAGTTTCAACAGCACAACCAATTCCTGTACAGTTTTCTACAAAGTCATTTATCTTAAGAAGATTATGAAAGGGCACCTCTTTGTTGGTTTTATTTCTTTATTTAAAAATAATAATTTAGAGATTAACAGCATTTATAAAGGCCAAATAATTTGTTCGAATCTTGGAGAGAAGAGGCTCCGATCGTATTTGAGAATAAAAGATAAAGATTTGGAACAATGAGACTTAAATGAAAAGTGCACTAAATCAATCAATCCTTTCGTGCACTCAATCAGTTTATTGAACAAACATGATTAACGTTAATATAGACTTGATTTACCATACCTGAGGTAGGATAACAGTAGTGCCCACACAAATGAGTTTTATTCATGCGCATGACAAACTCTTGTCGAATCCCGTATTTAAACGTGCTTCCAGGAGATATGCGGGGTAGACACAAAAAGGGAGATATACATATTTCTAAACATTAAATGTGCAATGAGTCTCTACTGGTCACTCATGTGTAAATTTAAAGAGTAAGGGACTATCCTGAATTTAAACCCTTCGTTCCATGATCTAGAGAACTGCGTATCATTCAACAGGAAGGGCTTCATGCTCATTTGCTGCCATTTGAAAAAATTATGTTAAGTTATAATATCTGTGGATCAATGCTTTGATATGCACTTTTGTGACCTTTAAAATATGGTTCATACAGAATAGAATAACCATTAGGGTTTGGCCAGTTATAGGCAGGGATCTTAGACAGATAGAAATTTTTGGAGGGGGTTAGAACGAGATGAGTTGCTCAAAGACGCCAATTTTCAATCGTGTTTGGAGTTAAGGTATCCATACACCTTTAATACGTCATTTTTTGTCAAAGGTTTGATTTTCTCATTTTAATGTCAGTTTAAAATTTAAACTTTTTTTCTTTCTAATAATGCTTGAATTTTGCTTATACCTTAATTTAACTTAATTTAATTAACTTAATTAACTTAATTTAATACCATAATTTAATTAACCCTGTAACTTAATTTAGAACTTAAGTTACAGAGATTTGAATTTTACTCGGTAGCTAATTTTTAATTGAATTCGAAAATTTGTTTTTGATTTTTCTCAAAATGAGTTTTCTCGACATATTCACATATGGTAACGTAAATATCAGAAAAAGTTAGGAGCCAAATTAATTTAAATTTTGCAAGAATCTTCCTTATATAGTTTTTAAGAGCCCGTACTACTTTTATGGTTGTAAAACTGATATGTGTTTAGTAACAGAGGTTTAAATCATGTTATAACTTTTTTTTTATTATTATTATTATTTGATTCGAAACACAATAAAAATTGTAGTAAAATGATTTTTACCTTGAAAGTAGTACCAGCCCCAAAAGATGTTACCATTAATTAGATAAAATTTACAGAATAATGTTATTTTTGTTTACTTTTGAGTTTTGAGCGTTATTCTGATAATCAATTTATGTACTATTTTCAGCATGTTTTCCATTCAAACATTTTTTTAATTAAAAGCAGATTATTAATTGTATTTTTCATAGTTTTGTGTTATATTTTAGCTTAAAAAATATTTTGATAGAAATATCAATGTATTTCAAAAAAATTTCCCCGAAGGTGTACGGATACCTTAAAGTAGCAAATAGTTTTAGATTTGTTTTTTTTCTATAAAACTAATTGACTGCAAACTTTAGCTCAAAACATTTCTGATCCAGTTTTCATATTAAGTAAAAAAATTGTTCCAAAATTTGAACTATAACAGATAAAACTATTTTGCCATAATTTTTGAGGCTCTATATCTTTTATTTTAAATTTTCCACCAAAAATTATGGACTTTATATGATGTACAGTACTATAATAAATTGCTTTTGGGATTTTCATGTTAATAATTTTCTTCTTTTCATTAGTTTTTAATGATGCTGTGCTTTTCATTATGCTATTTATATTTTACATATGTGTGCGTGTGCATAATCGCCCTTTATAAAAACGTAAAATGTTTGTAACTCTATTGCGAAACAGTTTTCTTGTACAGATACCTAAATGCAAATATATATCGCAAATCATGTCCATATTCAGCTAAGAGGATAAAAACCATTTTGAGAGAAAAAATTAATTTTTATGGTCGTGTGTAATGATTAAAATATGGTCGTGTGTAATGATTATAAAGTACATAAGAAATACAAGTTCTCAGAATAATCTAAAAAGATATATATCTCAAAACATAAAGCCTTAGATATAATATTCCAGAGTTCCTCGCATTTCCAGGTACACTAATATACAGGGTGTCCAGCCGTAATGTGAACCATTAGCTAATTCCCGAACCGTTCGGTTTAGATATGCACTTCCAATTTGAAAAATGTTTTTAAAAGGGCCAATAATGTTTTTACGTGCTTTACGAACCAAAAAACAAATTTAGAAAAAAATTACAAAAATTAAATTTTTATACGGTCCCTAGGTCCAATCACTTATATTTAGGAAAAGATGCAGTACACAAAAACAAAGTAAACAGAAAAAGTTTCATTTTATTACGATAAAAACTTACCGAGTTATGGCTACATAAAGTTGAAGCATTTGAATTGCTCAGAAAAGAGGGTCGTATATAAATTGAGGTTAGAGAATAATAATTCACTATCTACAGAAAGAGCAAAAGAAAAACATCATAGCAATATTAAAATATCTTAGTAAACATCATAAATTGACAATTTCTATTGCTGTTTGGCAAACAAATAGAAGTTAAATTAAAGAAATACAACTTGTACCGAAAAGATTAAAACAGCGTGTTTTAACACATAACAGCAAAAAAATACAGGATTTCCGTTCAAATTATAACATAATGTGGAATGAGGCACCAATCATGAATCTGGGGCTTTATTATATCAGAATGACCAAATTAACTTAAATAATGTTCAAAATGACTGACTTCCGCAGAAATGCAATACCGAACCCACGTCAGAAACTCCGCCTGTAGCTTCTGCAACATAGTTGGTGTCACAGATTTGCATATCATGCTAATTCGATTGAGTAAATCGGATTTACTCGTGGATTCATGTTCGTACACTTTGCTTTTTAGGAAGCCCCAGAGAAAGAAATCCTTAGGACTTAGGTCGGGTGATCGCAGGGGCCACTCCTGTTGACCTCCGAGCCGATTATTCGAGTGTCAAATGTCTGCGCCAAAATTGTACATGGTTGCACAGATTTGTGTGCGGGTGCATCATCATGCTGGTACCACAAGCGTGACAAATCCCGTAAGGAAACTTCATCTTCTAAAAAATCGGCTAACGGTCCAGATAAAATTTCCGTGTATGATTCTGATGTTAAAGGTCCATCGAAATATATTGGGCCAATTAAAGTGCTATTCCATATTCCGCACCACACATTCACCGACCAACGAACTTGGTGGCAATTCGGTCCTATTACATAAAAGGGTTTTCGAGGGACCAATAATGTGCATTCTGTGTATTAATAGTACCTTACCTCGAGAACTGGCATTCATCCGACCACAAAATTTCATTAAAAAAATCTGGAATTTCATCTAGTGTGTTTAACATGAAATTGCAAAAGTCAAAACGACGCACTTGGTCTCCGGGCATTAGTTCCTGCGCCAGGACTGGACGATAAGGATATGCACCGTACGTATGTAATATGTTCCACACCGTCGATTTTGAGTAGGAACAAGCCTTTCTAATATCCCGCACACTACTTTCAGGATGAGCCAGGGCATATCCTAGAACAACCTCAGCGGGTATCCGCAAGCTTGAAGGTGTGGCACGAGACAAGGGAATATGTCTATGACAACTCCCAGTTTTATACAAGCGTTAAACATCACGGGCAATTGTACAATAAGTTGGATGTCTTCAACTAGGAAATTTAATGGCATAAAGTCTTACCGCCTCTCTCTTATTTCGATTACACTGCCCATATAACAGTACCATTTCACAGTATTCTTCATTTGAATACATCTCGTTCTCCTGTACTAGAATTCGTAATATTAGAATACGACTGTATGCAATTGCAAGTGACTACACATCGATTTTTAAAGCTCACCATAATCAGTACCGCAGCAAATCAGTCTGCAGAAGCAGCAAATAAGTCTATTTTTTTGGAACTGCTTTTGAAATGTTTTCTTCGTCAAAAATAATTTATTTTGTCTATTTTTTGAGCGAACATAGAATAAATTTTATTTCTTAAGTACTTAATTATTGTATTATTATCGTAATGTATGTACTTTTAAATTTAAAAACGATTTACATAAGAGTGACGAGCAAGAGCGAAAGTTTCCTGACAGAGTTCCAATTAATTTCACTTTCGAGACGTCCCCTTACTAGCTTCTTGAAAATGGCCGAGAAAATGGATGAAATGTATGATTTTCAAAGTTCCATAACTCGTTCAATTTTTACCGTAAAAAAATGAAACTTTTTGTGTTTACTTTGTTTTTGTGTACTGCATCTTTTCCTAAATATAAGTGATAGGACCTAGGGACCGTATAAAAATTTAATTTTTGTAATTTTTTTTCTAAACTGGTTTTTTGGTTTGAAAAGCACGTAGAAACATTATTGACCTTTTTTAAAATATTTTTCAAACTGGAAGTGCATATCTAAACCGAACGGTTCGGGAATTAGCTATTGGTTCACATTAAGATTGGACACCTTGTATATTCTACATAAAAAATCACGTCAACATTTTTTCTGAGATTCAATAATTGATTTTCTCCCACAACTGAAAAACTCAATGACTTTTATCGTTGCTCAGCATCATATGTAGCCATTATAATCTCTATGTGCTATTGTATTCAAAAAAAGGGAGAAAGATTGAAAATGAACATCCTCTAATTTCTTCAAACCCTTCTGGATTTTAGAGTGTCTACTCTATGCAACTCATTTATGCTTCAATCAATAATTTTTCTCTGGGAGCGATGCGTTTGAAATTTTCGTTATTTTAGCTTAAATATGTAATGAATTCTTTTTCTTTTCTTGAGGTAAATCGAAAGCGTATTTCTGTTTGGGGTTCTTGAAAGATCGTGCCTATGGAGAAAGCATACGCAAATGAAAGCATTATGTTACAATTAATAAAACATGCTATAATAAGTCGGGATTGTTGAACACGCTATAATAAGTCGGGAATAATTTATTTATTAGGATATATACCGGAAAGAGATAGCGAGTCATCTAAATAGTTTGAGAGTGCATGGGATCATGGGAAATATATTCAGATTCTGATTTAGTTTCACCGCGATAATTGGGTCTTTCGTTGAGTCTTAAGAGGTCTCAGGGGTGTTCGATTAATCTCGATTGCTGAAAGAGTACACAATTTTCAACTGGCAATAATTCATTGAAATTAAAATTAATTACTTTGTTGTTTTTACATATGCTATATAAAAGAATAAGTTTCCGAAAATATATAAGATAATTAAAATAAATTCTAATTTTTTTATATTATGAGCCCATGAATATAATAAAATTTTCTTTAAAGAAATATGAGTAGGTTTCACTACGCGAAAGATATTTTGTTTACAAGTGCATCTAAAGATTTGTAATAACTTGATTTATAAAGTCAAATATAATTTTTACTGTGTATATTTTTTTCTCGCGATCCATATAATGCATATAACAAATTCCATTGACATCTGACAACCTGAACGGATTCCGTATAGGTCTAAATGAGGTGATAAGTACCACACACACAATGAAAAATTTCATCATTTTGAAATAAAATGTAAGAATGATAAAATATAATTTGAGTAATTAAACATCCAGAAGGCATTTTTAATTTTCCTTTCTTCAGCAATTTTTATACGTAACTATTATCCGAGTTTAAGATACAAAAATCCTACTTTTAATCGCTTCTATAAAAAAAACGATATCTGGCTTTAAGATTATTTTCTTAAGTTTTAGAATATTTTATCAAATTATTTAAACAGTTTATCGAATGAACTCTTCTCGTAATTTTGAATAGTCTATACAACAGGTCTTGAACCTGGGTTCCCTGAAACTTTGACAAGGGTTCAGCAAGTGATCACTATTTGCTTAATCAAAGCGCGTAAATTTTGGTAAAATTTTAAGTTTTATAAGATATCTAATTCTTAAAGGCTTGTAAAAATAAATATAAATACGAATATATTATGGATAAAATAAAATCTTGAATTTCGTGAAAGTCACGTGCTTCAAATACAGTAAACTAGACGCATTAGGTCACATATTAGTTTCCGCTTAGGGTTTCTTTCCCGGGAATCCGGAATCCCGGGTTCCCGGGAAATCATAAGATTTTTGTACTTTTTCTATTCCCGGGAATTATACTTTGTTCCCGGGAAAGCCCGGGAACGAAGTAAAAGTTGATGAAGAAGATATTAAAGAAGAGTTTAGCTGTGAAAAGATGGTTTGTTTAGATACCAAAACGCGCTGGAATAATTTGTTGGCAATGCTTGAAAGATTTTTAGAAATAAAGTCAGCAATTTTAAAAGCATTAATTGACATTAAAGAAGAACAAATGATGGCCAATGTAGAGTTTGAGACTGTGACTACAATTATAACTGGCTTAAAGGCAGTAAAAATTGGCTTAGAAAAATTATGCAGACGAAATGCAACTTTGCTAATTGCAGAAGGTGTATTTTCTTTCGTTATTGGAGAATTGAACGAACAAAATTTAGAATTTGCAAAAAATATGAAATATTCTCCAATCCAAAGAATTAATGAGAGACGCAACATTAATTTAATTGGATTAATTCAATACCCGAATTTTGGGAGAAAATACGAAGCAGCTGCAGTTACTGTCAATATTTCGCGATTGCCAGGTAAAAATTGTTTGGTTAGACAAGCCCAAATGATAGGAACAAGGCTTTTTTACGAAGAAGAGGACTCAATATCCGACTATTCGCAGTCAGAAGAAGAGAGCATGAAGATTTTGAAAGAAAAACCTATGGCGTTGGACGAAAAATTAGAGAGAGCAATTTACTCTAAAACAAAAGTTTTATATTGTTCACCAAAAAAAGTACTAGTCTCAACAAAATCATGAAACAAGAGATGTAGTTGTTCGACTCGACTGAAAATCCGTCACCAAATATTATAAAACTATGTGAGGCTGTAAAAACAATTCCTCCAACATCAGTTGAAGCCGAGAGAGCATTTTTTGTAGCTGGATTCTTCGTCATAAAGCTTAGAACAAGGCTGAGTGATAAAAGTATAAATTGCTTATGCTTTCTGAAATCCTATTTTAAAAATGAATAATCAATTTATTACATATTTTTTGTATTTTTAGCTCATTATATAAATAAGCATTAATTTTGGAATTTATATGTATTTTTATTTTATATAATTATTATTGATTTTATTTAAAAAATAACCTATTTTTAAATTTTTTGAAATTTTGATGTATTTCCGGGGATCCCGGGAACGACAATTACATTCCCGAGATTTCCCGGACATTCCCGGGAACGGAAAAACCCGGGAAATCAGAAACCCTATTTCCGTTCATTGGCTCAGTCGATATATCTCAAATTGATATATCGACCGACACTCAATAGAAACTAAAATATAGTTGAGTTGATATTATGCATTTTTGGATTGATATAAGAAAAGAATTTGACAAAAGAGCTGTGAAACATCTAATGTCATATGTTTTAACTTATGTATGCGAAAAAGTTTTCTCTTTAGACGCTGAGACAAAAAAAAATGCAGAAGCAGATTGGATGCTGAAGATTACATTAGGTTGCAGATTTCGACAATTATTCCAGACGTAAAAATATTTTGCAATAAAAAACAATTACGACTAAGTCATTAAAAAAAATTCTTTTTTTTTTTTTATTTTGTGACATTTCAAAATATTGTTGCTTTTGTTTTATTAATCATAGAATATATTTTAGAAAACCAAAAAAAAAACCGCCATTTGCTATCTTTCCGTTTATTATCTTATTAAGATGTTTGTATTGTGATAAAATCAATTTGCAATAACAATTTTGTGAATTTGAGTAGGATAAAGCCTTGGTATCCTATTTTTCCGGAATTTGATCAAGAAGGTTCCTTCTAGAAACAGATAAACTCAAAGGATTCCCCATAGTATAAAAGATTGAATACCTCTGGTCTACACAAAAGAATACAGTATAACTCTATTGAAAGAAAATGTGACTATCATTAAAAATAACAAGAAATCAAAAGAATAAAAAGTATCATTAAAAAACACTAAAAATTATCTGCTAATATTCCTTCTCGGAGAATTAAATAAGGCGAATCTGTTTTGTATACTAATTCCAGTTAATTAACCAATGAGCGGCAAATTAAGTACTTGAAATCAAATAAAGACTAAATACTAAATAGACCAAAGATGAAGTCCGATTCAATGGACAATCAGTCACCTACTAAATACTTCCGATTGAATAGCGAAACAATGGACAGAAAATAAAATGTACCTTAGTGGCTAATGAGAAGCAAATTAAATGCTGCCCATCGAATAAGACCACCAGCAGACTGAAAATAAAGTCCGATTTAGTGACCGATTAGTTACAAATTAAGCCCTTCGAATCGAATAAAGCCACAGAAGACTGAAGACATAATTATGTATGATAGCCATCAAACCCCTCTCTCTCTTTCTTTCTTTCTCTCTCTCTCTTTCTCTCTCTCTCTCTCTGAAATAAGCTTCTCACTTCCCTAATTTTGTTCAGTATTCAATTTATACTGATTTTTCTTTACATGGTTTTAAATTAAGAGAAAACAAAAAATCGTTTCTTTGATGTTTTATTTTCCATTGAATTTCTTAACTTAAATTAATGTCATGTTGAGGTAGTATTTGCATCTATACGAAATGTCTGGGTTCAATGTTATTGCAAGTATTTCCTGGTGTTTACATCATTGGATTGAATACTAAGTCTTGTAAAAAGAATCGAAAAAAATAATTAATTGAAGGAATGTATGACGTTGAGAACCGATTTATGTTTGAATTATTTTATTGCTTTTATTTGTATGGAATATTGTATTTCAGCTTACGCTTACAATTGTTCTTATTTGTAAAGAACATTATTTATTCGTGTTGGCATGCAATTATGTTTTATAGCTTAGTTTAGTTTTTTTATATTTTCTTCACACTGGAAGCAACAAGAGGGCAAAGGGCGTAATTTTGGGCCGCTTAATTTTCAACCTCGGTCAAGTGACGAGGACGACACCTGAGCTGGCACTCCTTCTCCTAACTTCCACACTACGCTTTCGGGAGGACTTTAGATCCCGATAGGTTTAAAGTGCATTAGCCCCGGCTACAGGGCGGATCTTTCGTGGCCATGGCTCGAACACGCAACTGAACGAAAACCGTTGGCCACGAATCCGAAACCATGATCACTAGGCTACCGCTTGTAATTGTGTTACATTGTTAAAGGCGTTAGGGAATCTTTTGTGTGCGTGTGCGTGCGTGTGTGTGTGTATAGTTAACAGTAGAGTACGTCTGCAAACTCAAAGATAAGTAGATCATACCTGTCTCTAAACACAGAATTACCAACAGCCTTCACCGAAGTGATGATACAGGGTTCAAACCCACCATCTCATGGACGCACCTCTAATTATTTTACGTTCAATAAGACAGAGAGAATAGTTATATCATCAAATTTTCAACAGACGTCTCGTGCATTTTTTCGAATTCATGTATAATTCAGAATAAGAAGAAACTTTCCCTGTATGGAATTTAAATGCAAGAATTATTCATATCACGTGATATTAGATTCAAGCATCTTTAGGTATTTTATTTGGTGACGAATAGTAAGACCCATTTCTACTGCTTCGAAACTTGAAACCCACTGAACGAGGAGATTTATAAGTCGTATGAAGAATAAATGGAATTGTTTAAAGAAGTAAAGATGAACTCATTACTGCGAGAGCTGGAGTATAAGATAAATTTAAAAATTTAATTTAATATAAGAGAAATCGTTACAAATTGGAAAGTTTGTATTGTTTTCACATAAATTAGAGCTATTATTATTATTATTTGCGTCTGCTGCAAACTTCATGATGAAACACACACACTGTTCTCTCTCTCTCTCTTGTTGAGCGTAAAATAAATAAACTTTGTTCAGAGAATTCGTGTTTCGTTCACTATGACTGTTACAAGAAAAAAATTTACTATCGTTATTTCATCATATACATACATATACACACACGCATACGCATATATATACCCTATAAAAAAACCGACGCACCAAGAAGTAGTTGTCCAATGGAGACAAAAATTGGCTGATTGGAAAATTATGTACAGAATAGAACATAGTTCGTCGCTAAACACTATATATCCCCGTCAGCATCATTCCAACCTGATCGAGCCAAGCACCACTGTAATCCAGCACGACTGTGTGCAGGCATGAGTGGCAAGTGGCGCAGCAGTCGGTACGAGCGTAGATTTCGCTCTATCAGCCGTCTGTGAATGATCATGGTGGACACTCGTGTGCGGGTTGCACGTCTGATGATTGATAACCATGAATCAGGCGCTGTGACAGCTGATCTGACAATCACACTGTCCTCCCGATCTGCTGTGTCCCTAGGTCAACCGCTACCATCATGACGTTAAAATTTGCCACTGTCCACCCATTCTTGCCAGTATCTTCTAATCGCCGCATTACTTCGACCCATATGACGAGCGACTCTCCAATTTGCCCAACCTGCCTCTTTCAATCCAATGATACGACCTCTTTCAAACTCTGACAGTTGCTCGTAATGAGCTTGAATCCTGCGGAGAGGCATTTTTCTCAGTTATTAAAAGATATCCTAAATTGCAATGCAACAGAAAATTTGACCATCAGATTGAGAATTGATTCTTATATACACCTGCTGAGTGTGCAGTTCCGGCGAGCTGTAGCTCCTGCTATTATTCATTCATTGGACACCAAATTTTAATCGTTTGCATGTTCGGTCCAAATGTCTTTGCATACCAAATTTCATTACAATCGGGCATTTCTTTCTTGGTGCGTCGTTTATTTATTTTTTTATATAGAGAGTGTATATATATATAAGTAGTGTTTTTTTTATTTTTATACATGTGAGATTTTAGTAATACATGAGTAAACATTTCAACATTTTGTGTCTTTTAATACAACTAAGGTTTTATGAAAGATGGAAACCATCTCTGAAAGAGGTTTAAATAAAAGGTCTTTTAATAATCATGTATCAAATTTCTAAAATGCATATCATAATATCTCTTTTAATCTTACTAGTTGCTTTTGTGAGGTAACATAAAAGAAAGAAAAATTCAATTGCATTTAATATGTAAATATTTTCAAATAAAAATTCATTTGACAAAAAACATAAAACAAATTCTACAACTGTATTTTAAGTTACAATGTTTGATGTTTCATTTATTATGTCGTATTTTTTTTTTAATATATGCGGGCTAAAGGAATATGTTGAAGCATTTGTTCGGATAAAAACATTCATCGATTAAAGTAGTGATATTTTATCAATTAATATAATGCATTCAAACAATCATCAATACGATTTATAAAAACAGAACAATATATTAAAACTTCTAACTTTTTGAGGAACTGGACTGAAAAAATGATTATTAATGAATTAAAGCTGAAAAATAGTTTTTCATTGTAACATTTCGTATATTTTCATTTTTTTTTATTGATTTTTTCACAATAATCACTTTGATTAATTTCATTTCCATTCATTCATTCTGTATAATTCGTCCTCATCTATGTCGAAAGTTTCAAATATAATGCATATTGGCTCTACGAGTTTTCCATAATCAATTATTTAACTCAAAAATCAATTATTTACCCCTTTGCTATCACTATTAATCACTAATGACAGCTGTCGCCATCTAGTGAAAGAATGGAGAGTGAAACAAAATTAAAACACGAGGAAAGAGACAGTAATGAAAAGTTAATTCAAAAGAAAATGATAAGAATGATTCAAAACGGAGCAAAAAAAAAATGTCCTACTTTTTAAAGATTCATACATTAAAATAAAGATGCTTTGATGATGAATTTTCGGACTTTCAGACTGACTTTTATACTGGGGTATAGAAAAAAATTTAATTTTTGTGAATTGTTTGCGAATCAAAATAACATTACTGTGATTTTGTTAATATTTCATAGCTACGTAAATTTCAAAGCTGCTTTAATTTGTTGTTAATTCTATTTTTTAAAAATGTGTATAGCATTTATTTTTGCACGGCACTCCACAGAGAAAGCACACACCACACTCAAGTAGATAGACTGCATATATCTTTATTATTGCAAGTTGCTATATTAGTACGAAATATAAAAAATGTGGCGCCATCTGGCTTTGAATTTACACAGATGAAACGCATTACAACATGAGAAAAACATTACAGCATTACAACATGAGAAACAATTTTAGAAAGTTATAATGCTAAGTTTCGTAAAACTTCAAGGTATCGAAATTTGTAAGGTATTTATAATGAATCAAAGTTAAATCTAACACTTTTGAATAAGGTTTTGGCAATGCGTAGCATTAACTGTGCATAATTGTTTTTTATACCAATCGTATTGCAAAAATTATGTTTTTAGTCATTGACAGACCCATTAGGATTTAAAAATGGAAAAGGAGGACAAAAATTTAAAAAGAATAAAAAACACTTATGGCGCGATTGGGGAGTACAAGGATGTAGACACATAAAATATAAATATTTAGCTACAAAAACATATGTTTCTGTCGCTTTCTGACCGAATTTGATGAGAAAAATAAAAATTAACCGGAAATGCCCAGTTTACTGTGATTTGGTCTGATAACACCAGAGACCAACCGTGTAGCCGGGGCTGAAGCACGTTAAATCTGTCAAGACTCAAAACTCTCCCGAAGGCGTGGTGTGGAAGTTAGGAGAGGGAGGTTCCAGCTCAAGTTCATACTCGTCACTTCACCAAGGTTCCAAATTACGAGGTCCATCACCAATAGCCCTCGTGTTGCTTCAAGTGTGATATTAATAAAACCAAACTTAAAATAGATTAAGTTTTTAATAGTTGTGTATAATATTTTTGTTTTTATTTATTTATTTATTTTAAAATTTTGAGTGATTCTATACAATATAATTTTTATCAAAGGAACAACATTAAAAATATATTATAATTAAATAGAAGTAATTCGAGAGTTCCCAAATTATTAGTGATAATTTCAATAAAAAATATGGCTTGTTTTAAAAGTATAATTTGCCGAATTCCAACAAGTGAGCACATTCAAAGTCATATTTTATTCCAATTACATTACAAAATATGCAAGAATTTTATTTTTTAAAAAAAAAAAAAAATGGTTGTGAGGGGAGAAATAACTTTAACAATGTTTTCATCGAAATATAATTCATTTTATTACAGAAAGTAAGATAAAAAAAATAACACAATAAGTTCCTCTGAGTAATATGTTTAAACTTTATATTTTAAACAGCTTTATACTTCCTTGTTTTCGCCTTACATAGACTTAGAAATCTTCATTCAAGTTGAGGTTGCCACGGTAACGTAATGGTCTTCGTCATGGACTTGCAGTCGGTGATTTTCGTCGCTCGTGGGTTACACGGCGGGCCTTGATGTCACGAAAGGCCCGCTGTGTAACATTGAATCTGTCGAGGCCCAAAGTCCTCTAGATAGCGTGGTGTGAAAGTTACGAGAGGGAGTACCAACTCAGATGTCGTCTTAGTTACTTGATCGAAGTTCAAAAATACGAGGTCCGTTGCCTAGAAGCCGTCCTTTTGCTTCTAGTGCGACGTTAATACAGCTAAAACCATAAAATCATTTAAAATGAAATTTATTTTTCACAGTCAACAATACAAAATATGATTACCATTTTTGAAGCACCGAATTTTTCAAGTGGTTTTTCATTTCATTTAAGACTCTAAAAGACCATTTTGTCGATGTAAGGGATACAAAGACAATTAAAACAATTCAAAAGATTAATAATTCGAGAAAAAAACCAACATTTTTAAGAACAACGTTTTTATATGGTGGCGAAGTTTATTAAAAAAAATTATTTGGCAGTATTTTGCCAAATGTGGCTGCCCTGGTCTGTTTCGCGTACTTAACATTCAGCCAAAAAAAATCGCCAAGTTTGGCAATTTTTGAAAACATGCCAAATGCTTGGGCTAAACTGCATTAAAAAGAAAAAAATGAAATATTAGTTAAAACTTGTCGCAAATGTCTATATACTGCATTGTTAGGCGAGTGAGAACGATTCCCAAAGTTTCAAAGCTCTAGCTTTATGGGAAGTTGGTTAAATTAACGATCGAAAATGTGATGACACACTGATACAGACACACACCAAGTGAAATACATAAAAACGTTGTAAAAATGTTTGGAAATACATTTAGATTATGGACGTATACCTATTTAAAATGTAGCATTAACATTGATATTACGAGGACTGCTAAATAAGTCCTTAGAAATTCCTCGAGATGATACTCGCAGCATCGAAAATGTTTTCTTTTTAATAAACATCATGACTTACTAGAGCGCTTATTGAATCTCAGTTAATCGTATTCGTCATCATGACGTCTTTCGCAACTTAAAAGTTCTTCGTCACTACTTTTCAGGCCAATAAGACCATCTTCGCCTTTTTGGAATGAATTCACCAGAACCATCCTACGTTTTTAAATTTGCTTGATTTCCTGTGCACAACGATAAATTCAGGTCTCACTGATGGTGATAACTAATTGATAACAATGATTTTGATTCGGGACGAAATGACTACCAGATCAAAACTAACATATGAATCAATGTCAAATTAGTTTCCGCTCCGTTTAATAAAGAGCAGCACCTATTGTTAACAACAATTTACCCTAATGACGTTACTTCTCTTTGAATACAAGCACTTTTTGAACCACGCAGTATTTCACTATTCGTTTCTTCGTGCTCTTTCTCAGAGAACACACATCAATTTCGGCAAATAAAGCGTAATTTTCAATCCCAATAATAAGTGAGTGAAGGTTTGGGAAGTCCGTTAACCATGCTAATAGCCCTAATAAAGTTAATTAGATATTAAAGGTTACTAAATAATGTATAATTAGGAGTTCAAGGTGATGCAATAAATTAAAAATAATAAAAATTAAGTTTTTTCAAAATCATATGTATAATCTGTGTGTTTTAAAGTTATTTTAAATGTCTTTATTTTTGCTTGATTTTAATTTCTATACATTCAGCCACCTTAACTACCCTTAGCACATGCACATTACATGTGTTGAGCGAGTCTCCACTATTTGCTGCGATGCTTGGCGAAATTATAAGTCGCCAAATATGAGTCAATAAATTATACTTCAATCCTTGGCATTGCATCACGTGCATATATCCGCTAAGTAAATTTTTTAATAATCAAAGAAAAAAATAGGGAAAATAAATAAGGATAAAATTTGATGAATTATTCAAATGTTTTGCTTATAATTTCTAGTTTTAGGTGGCTAAAATGAAAGGAAAATTTAACTTTTTTCCTATATAAAGAAGGATTCAAAACATCTCGCCTTGCTTCCATTGGTTTTAGAAAGCTAATATTTCAAATGCTTTAACAAAATCACCATGAATATTTGAATATTTTGGTAAACATTCAGGTTTCAAAATAATCAGATACCTTACTATTTGAAAACCTTTAATGGTCATGAAAATGTGGAATTATTGTAAAATATTTTCTTAAGAAATTAGATAGCAATTTGAAAGTGAAATAAACAGGTTTTCAATATATATATATATGTAATGATTTAACTTTTAATTCAATAATTACCCTAAATAAAAACTTAACTTTCTGTTCTATCTCATTCCCTAATACAAAAGTAAAGAGTTCATTCTTATTTCTGCTTAAACCAATTATAAATCTGTCAAAAACAATCCCTTTTTAATTCCCTATCTATTATATTCCCCTGGAATCCCCTTATTCATACCACGTGCGTCTGACGTTTCCTCGGAATTTTCCCTAGTATATAACCCAAAGCACAGCGAAAAACGCCCTCTTTTCACATGCTCATCTCACCTATACTTGCTGTTTAATGATGTAACCAACTACTTAATGAAAATGGTCTCTCTGAACTTAAAATAAAAGTGAAAAATCAAGACGCCTCGACTGTTATTTGATATTATGTTACATATATATATATATATATATATATATATATATATATATATATATATGACTCTGAAATCTGTCATTGTCCACCCATTCTTGTCAGCATCTTCTATTCGCGGCATCGCTTCCACCCTTATGACGAGCGATTATCCGATTGGCCCAAACTGTCTCTTTCAATCCAATGATACGACCGTTTTCAAACTCTGACAGCAGCTAGTACTAAGCTCGAATCCTGCTGCAAGGTTTTTTATCAGTCATTGAAAGGTATCCTAAATGGCAATGCAACAGAAAATTTGACCATTAGATTGAGAATAGCTTCTTATATACACCTGCTGAGTGCACAGTTCCAATGCGCGGTAAATCCGGCTATTCATTCATTGGACACCAAATTTTAATCATGTGCATACATATATATATATATATATATATATATATATATATATATATATATATAAACCATTTACATAAGACATTGAGCTTGTTTTAAAAATAAAATGTACACAAAAAATACAGTGAAATTATACAAATGAAAGCTTCATAAATACCTTTTATAAAATTGTGTTATTTTATTTAGGAAAAAATTTAAAGCAAGAATTTATAAAAATATTTTATACTTAAAAATACGGATGTTTAAACTTTTAAAAAGATCCTATAATATTCACCGCATTTCAATCAATGAATCAACTTTTCCTTTTAATAATAATTTTCTTTTAAATGTTTTCTTTAATATAGTAATATGGAGTGCTCAAAAATTGTAATATTTTTTATCATACTTACTTAATTGAAAAATACATCCTTTTGAAGGTTATATAAACAATGTTTTCAATTTTGTAATACTTATGAATTTCTCTTTTCCTTCTTTTTTAAAACTATAAAACTTATGGTGTCGCAGAATAAGCATTTCAAAACTTACAAAATATCTCGGAAGAAGGATACACCTTAACTTTCTAAGTTTGAACTGGTACAAGTAACTGGTAAGAATATGTAACTCTTTAAAAGCTACGCTTTCCAATGTCTTTTTACAAAACAACCTTAGCACTTTCAAACCGTCAGTTATATTTAATACTTCTATCCAATTATTCAATTGTTGGAGACATTTTTATGCACATCTGTATTGATGGATGGCAGCTTCTGCATCGTTTTTTCTGCTTCGTTTCTGCCTCTATAAATTGGTGAATGTTCTTGCCTTTACTCGCAATATTTACTTACCTTTACTCGCAATAATAAAACAAAATCGAATGGAGCTAGATCAAGTGATTAAGGAGGGTTAAGAGAGGGAGTCATGGTGTTTATGGCTAAAAATTCGTGCACTGAGATGTATCTTCTTACTGATTGGCCAGAACCAATCAGCGACAGCGACCTTGCTAATTCCCTAATCTAAATTAAAAGTGGTTGAAACCACCTCTAAGGCAATGCCAATTAACTCAGCCACATTTTCAATGATCCATCGTAAAACTTCATGTACAAGTTCATCAGTTTTCTCGGTATTTTCGTCTTTTCACGTAGTTCATGGACGTCCAGAACAAATTATTATCATCAGTCTAACATGTCGCTATTTTTTTAAACAAAAGAGTTGAATCGCTCATTTGAGTTTTTTTTTTTTTTTTTTTTTTTTTTTTTTTTTTTTTTTTCCAAAACGTCATCGTTGTAAATTGTTTTCAACGTCTCAACAGTTTCTCCGACGTTTTTTCTGAACAGGAAGCAGAATTTTACGGCACACTTTGTTCACTTACTTCCACCATCTTAAAAATCGAAGAGAGAGTGAAATATCTGCGGCAATAAAATTCCTTTAAAACTCACAAAACCTCCCCAGGCGATGCCACAGTCTGAACGGTACTCACAAAGAGTTGCATGATCCACTTGTAGTAAAAGAAATGCGAACTACAGAAGATCCATCTAAAGTAGAGTTGTTCTGGGAGCTACTGAATCCCGAACAGTTCCCAGGCGATGTCACAAATTGTACTACACTAGCAAAGAGTTTTATGACCTGCCCTTAGCGAAGAAAAGGCGAACTACAAAAGCGCTGTTCCGGGAACTTTTAGTTAACCTATGTTTGTGCGTTACTTAAGAGAGAAACAATGATTTTTACTCTTTAATTTTCTGTCAAATTAAAAAGAGCAAATTTAATATGTTTCCAAAAGTTGTGTTTGTAATAATAGAATCTCTAAAATACGAATAAAAAGATTAAAAAATAACGCATGTAATAATAATTTTTATATAATTAGAAGTTGTGCGTTTCTTAAGCAAATAAAAATTGCATGACTTTTGGTGTCTTCATTTGTTAGCCTTCTTTATATCGTTATTTTTTTTTCACTCAAAAGGCAAGTAAAATTAATTACGTGCCTTTTGCGTAATTTATTTATTAATAAATTAAATTAATTAATAAATTACGTTCTTAATTAATTTATTGATTTATTTTATTTTACAACTTAAATTTTCTCGAAAAATAATAGAGTTTTCCAATTTTTTTCCCTCTTGTTAATTTAAAATACCCCATAAATAACTATTTCCTTTTTTTAAAAATAAATATTACTCTAGATGTCGCTATAGATTTAGTTTTAATTCATTCTGCATTTGAATTACTATAGCTAAAAAATATAAGCCAATGTATGCAACGTATTCCAAATTGTTTTATAAATCAGATATTTGAATTAATTATGAGTCGTGTCTTTCATGAAGAAAATCAGATTTATTTCTCTATTTGTTCTGTATGAAAACACTCATATCTACTAAGTGCATCATAAAGTAGACAGGAGATACGTTACGTACATCACAGATGAATGATTACAAATGAACCTGTAAATCTTCAGGGAAAAGTTTTTACACAAAAAGAATATCTCGTATTTTTTGTTGCCTCATAACCTCCTGCCTGGTAAAAAAATTATTACCACTCTTTAAGTTGATGTATAGAGTCGTACATTTAGGTTCTTCTCTACAAATGGAAAAATATTTACGTATTTTCATTTCAAATCGTTCAGAGTCGTAACTTAGTCGAATGATATATTATTTAGATAAAAGCTAAGTTCGGAGGTCAATCATCGTAATAAATTTAGAGTAAGACTGTTGCGCAGTAAGACTGTTGAGCATTACTTAAATTAAATTGTACTCTTTTACATAATATTTTATAGTTGAATTTTCAACCTTTTTACAATAATACAGTCTATTGCATCAATTCAATAATTAAAATAATAACGATTTAATATTCAATAATAATTCAAAAATTCAAATAATAATAATTCAATAATTCATAGACTAATAATTCAATAAATCAAATAATAATAATTCAATAATTCATAGACTAATAATTCAATAAATCAAATAATA
>BMAW01090078.1:24395-35049 GCA_019974015.1 Nephila pilipes | reverse complement strand
TCAAATAATAATAATTCAATAATTCATAGACTAATAATTCAATAAATCAAATAATAATAATTCAATAATTCAAAGAATAATAATTCAATAAATCAAATAATAATAATTCAATAATTCAAATGATAATAATTCAATAATACAAATAATAATCATTATCTAATTCAAATAATAATTATTATAATTCAAATGAAATAATAATTCAATTATTCAAACAAATATAATTAATTAATTAAATGATAATTTAATATTCAGTAATAATTTAAATAATAAAAAAATGAAAAAATTCAATGTTTTCGATGAATCTTCTAATCATCATGTCATGTACAATAATTTCTTTAAATTTACGAGGTCTTACAATCCTTAAACCTTAAATAAATCAATTTTTTTTTCTCAAAAATATAAGTTAATACATAGATTTTTCGGAATAATTTAACTCTTTTAAAGAAATATTTCCATTAAAATTTTTATTAATAAAATCAGATTAGAGTATTTATGCAATAATATTACAAAAATTTTAAAAACGATATTGATAATTAGAGCTAGCAAATTACATTGGTAATTTTTCTCAATATCATCGGGTCACTAAGGTGAAAATATTTAACAACTTTGAAAATTAAAAAAAACTGTACATTTCACTACATATTTTATTACCATGTGTATCAAGATACATAACCTATTCTCGAAGAAAATCACTAAAATAATTTATTTTTCATGTACGCATAAAAATACATTACACTCTCCACATTTTGACAACTCATCTGCTCTAAGAGGACTTTTTTTTTGCACACAATTCACAATATCCTTCATTTTCCAATAAGGTACGTCACTGGCACTACCTGGTAGATGTACTCAAACTATCAAAAAATGATTCAATAAATCCGTAATTTAATGAAAAAATTGGCATAACTGTTATAGCATATCGCTTTTCCCATACTTTGCTTTTCCGTGTCTTCATCTGAACAACTGTTGTGACTTTGGGCTATTCGCGATTTTCTCTTCAATAACCTTGGGGACTTTAATTAAGATTGATTGCTATAAATAACAATTTCTTCCCAAACAAAATGAAACTTGATTAGGTAAATTAGAGGCAGGTATAAATAAAGAGAAGTGGGTTTTAGATAGGAAAATATATAAGCCAAGAGAAATTCACACGATAGAGGTCGAGTGTCACTAGCGTTGAGTATATACCTAACAAGTGGTAGACGAGATCAGGAGTTGTTACGAGTGAGAGTGATCGTAGCGAGGTCAAAAATCAAGTTAACTTCAACTGTAAGAGTTTCGATATGACACTCTTAATTCTGTATTAGTGAGACGGACGAATATATCTAGGGTGTTACCTTGGAGAGCAGGAATCCATTTATCATTATAGTGCAAGTCTATTAAATTAATATTGTGCTTGAGATTTGTCTAACGTCATCTTGTATAAGCTACTGACTTTTTAGTGTTAGTATACTTGATTGAGTTATGGCACAAGAGGCGAATAAGAATACTATTCCGCTACAACTTTAATTGAGATTGATTGTATGAAGTAACAATTTCTTCCCAACCAAAATGAAACGTGATTATGCTAATTAGAGGCAGGTGGAAATAAAGTGAAGTGAATTAGATATGACAGTATGTAAGCAAAGGGAAGTTTAGTGGATAGAAGAAAAGTGGGACTAGCACTGAGTGTATGCCTTACAAGTGATAGATGATATCAAGAGTTGTTACGGACAATAGTGGTCGCGAAAGATTTGAGAAATCAAGACAACCTCAAAAGGAGAAGTTTTGGTAAGAGAGTTATAATTCAATCATAGCCGAATAGGTGAATTAAACCAAGGGGTCACCACGGAGAGCAAAAATTCCTTAGACGTGGATCGATATATTAAAAAATTGATAAATAAATAATTGTGTGAGACTTGACAGGTGTATTCTTGAGTAGGTTATTGACTTTAAGAGTGAGTTGTATTTGACTGAGTTATGGCACAAGAGTCGGGAAGAAGCAGTGATTAGCCACACTGCCAGTATTTTCAGCATTCTGGAAACCAGATGATAGTGGTTCATCGATCGATACTTTTTCTTTAGATGAACTTTCTACAGGTGTGTCACTGCAGTCTGAAAAGAGGATTTCGATGAGTGGCATAGTCTCATCTGTTCTTAGACCGCTCCTTCTATGCATGTCTTAAATGATACAGGTAATATTCAAATGGCTGAAAACCAAAATACACAAATGGTAAATAACAACTTTATTCAAGCAAAAAACATTCTCTCGGATTATTTTACATTACACATGAAGAGAACAAAAAACAAGGTTTGGCTATAAAATAACGAGTCTGACGCTGCTACAGAAGAAGTGCGCTATGCTAGTGACCAACAGCTGTTTAGCGTGAAGCCTTCTCTTTCGAATTCAGTGCCTCTCACTTCTGTAAACAAATCAGTATACCTGTAGCCTTCGATCGTATTAGAGTTCTTTTTTGTTGGTTTTTTGTTTTGTTTTGTTAGTTTGTTTCAAGGAGAAAATGATTAGTGAGAAATGTGTGAATCGTTATGAAACTTCATAGGAAACTTAGAAAAGCCACTATTGTAACATACAGTTCATTGAAAGAAGAGTATGGCAATGAATGTCGATCACGTGCACTTGTTTTGGATAGTTTAAGCAGCTGCGGTAGCCTAGTGTTCATGGTTTTGGATTCGTGGTCGGCGAATTTCTTTCAGTCGCGGGTTCGATACTTGGATGAGAAAGACCCGCCGTGTAGTCGGGGCTGATGCTCGTTAAATCTGTCGTAGCCAAATGTCCTCCCGTTGGCGTGGTGTGTAAGTTAGGAGACGGGGGCTAGCTCAGGTGTCGTTCTCGTCACTTGACCGAGGTTCAAAATTTTGAGGTCCGTTTCCAATAGCCCTCAGGTTGCTTCTAGTGCGACATTAATATAAACTAAACTAAACTGAGTAGTTTAAGCGTTTTCAAGATGACAGAGCAGACGTTGAAACCAATTCACTGCCGGGTCACTCCTCCACGTCAAAACCGGGTGACAATATCGAAACATTCGATAATCTGATTCGATCTGACCGTCAGTTAAATATTTGTGTGATTGCTGAGACTGCAGGAATTGACAAGGAAACCGCACCCCACATTTATTTCAACAAGATAATGAGCTAGCTCATTCCACATTGTCTGTTAAGAAGTGTTGAATCCAAGTACAGCATCCCAGTGTTAGGCCATCCGCTTCATTCGCCGGATCTTGTGCCATGCGACTTCTATAGGTTTCCTCAGGTGAAATTTGAATTAAGAGGAAAAAGATTTGAGTCCATTGAAGCTGTGAAAGAGAAAGAGTGGCACGGGTCCTAAAGGAGCTGAAAGAAGAAAACTTCCATCACTGTTTCAAACAATAGAAGATTCACATGGATCGTTGTAGGGTAGAGGTGGGATGTATATTGATGGTGATAGTAATTTAATATGTATGACATCCAAATAAAATGTCTTATCACTACAGTCTCGTTATTTAAAAGCCGCACCTTGTATATGGATAAAAACAAATAAACGTCAAAGATTTAAATTTATTTTAAATACCACAACCTAATAATTCGAGATAAAAACCAACGTTTTTACGTGGAGGCAAAGTTTATTAAAAAAATTATTGAAATATTAGTTAAAACTGGTCGCAAATATCTAAATATTGCATAGTTAGGCAAGTAAGAACGGTTCCCAAAATTTCTCTAGCTTGATGGGAAGTTGGTTAAATTAACGATAGACAATTTGATGACACACTGATACACAACACAGACAGACACATACCAAGTGAAATACATAAAAACGTTAAAATTAACTAAAATTAATTAATTCATCCGGTAAAATAAATGGTTGGAATGCAGTTTAGCCCAACCACCCTTGGCGACAAGAATTATTTGGCAGTATTTTGTCAAATGTGGCTACCCTGGTCCGTTTTACGGACAACGTTCAGCCAATAAAAAATCGCCAAGTTTGGCGCCAATTTTTGAAATTGAGCCAAATTGTTGGGCTAAACTGCATTATTAAAGTAAATGTTATTTAAAACTTGTCTCAAATGTCTAAATATTGCATTGTTAGGCGAGTAGGAACGATTCCCAAAGTTTCAGAGCTCTAGTTTGATGGGAAGTTGGTTAAATTAACGATCGAAAATTTGATGACACACACACACGCCAAGTGAAATATATAAAAAAGTTTTAAAAACAATTAAACTCCGATTCTAAGGTTAAAAAGGATATAGAATGGCTTCTTAGACCCGATAGTATTTAAAAACAAGTTAAAATTAAATACATTAGCTATTGCTACATCTTCCCAACGGTAATTTGACAGTTTGAATATACGGTTGCATACGGTTTGAAAATAAAGCAAAAAGACTTACATTGTTTAATTTTATGAATAACAATATTTCTCTTGTCTTATAAAATTAGAAACAAATATATGCAGTGGACTTACTTATAAATGTTGAGGTGTGTTACCACTGAAACACTGAGTATCTCATATCTTTCAAGGACATGGAGGCTAAAATGAGATACCCAGCGGAAAAATATTCTTTCTCAGCGTTTCACAGCTTCACAGAACTGCTTAAGTCAGGTGTCGATAACACAAGGAACTATTTAGCATTAATAATAAAACATACCGTTGTTAATGGATGAATAAAATATTTTTAATGTTTTTAAGGTTCTAGTGGTACCTTAAAGTACTGTGAACCATAAAGGGTTGAAAAACATACCTTGTGAAAATATTGTAATTATTTCCTGAGATATGATTAAAAGGTTACATGCTTATTTCTGAGCAAAATGGAATATTTAAACTTTTAAGCCGAAACAGAATACGAGAAACCTTACAACCCAGTTTTTCAAAATGAGATTTTTCTTAATTCGAGCAAAGTATAATAAAAGCTTTTTAAGTAACTTTACTAAAAATGTTCAGTTACATTAACGTGCTAATTTGCATTTTTTATCTAAAATTTTTTTCGTACATATTTCGATAAATTGTCTGGGGTAGGTGAATACTGAAATATAAAAAAAAAATTAATGCCAATTTTCAATAAGCCTTAAAAATTTGAAAAATTCATTAAGTATTAATTACTGTTAATTTAATTATATTTCTGATAATTTATTTGCATTAAGAAGCGAAAATTATATAATCTGAACCAAAACCTTTTCAGTATTATGCTCTCAAATCAATATACTACAAAATTATGTGAAAACAATACGTTATCATTAAACAATAATTTGTATATTATTTAAAATTTTTTATAAATACTCAAAATTAGCTTACCAAAGAGTAAATTATCGCGTATAAGATATTATATCATATCACTGTAATCTTAAAAAGGTAAATATATTCTTAAAAAGTGGGAAAAGGCTTGATTTAACGTATTCGACAGTCCTATATAGCCTGATGAAAGTTCATTATGTTCATATACTATGAAACTACTTATGATACATACATTTTGTAGCATTTTAAAATTATAAATTGTTTCAAATACTTTTATAAACCAAATACTGCAATAACTTTTCAATTATTTTAATTTTCTTTTTCGAATCATAAATTTATTATTAAAGATATCAGAAAAATTGAACTCTGAAATATGAATATAAAAATTTTAAAATTTTATTCCTTAAACAGCATAATATTTCACTAAATTATTAAAATTATTATTAAACAGTATAATATTTTACTAAATTACTAAAATTATCATTAAACACCATAATATTTTCCTAAATTATTAAAATTATTATTAAACAGTATAATATTTTACTAAATTATTATTAAACAATGTAATATCTTACTAAATTACTAAAACTATCATTCAACACATAATATTTTCCTAAATTATTAAATTTATTACACTATCAATACGAATATTCAAAATGAAATGAAAAAAAAAAACAGAAAAATATTGATATTGACTCTCAATGCTATTTCACATGAACTTTTGTACCTTCAGTATGGATTAATCTGGATAAGCAAAATAAAAAATTTAATAACTGATGTTTTAGAGTTTTATTTATATTATTTTTTAAAACATTTAAACCATTATTTCACACTAAATGTACAGGCAAAAATAGAAGTCAATATTTGATGCCAGTAAATTTTATTAGGTACTTAAGTTTATAAAAGTCCTTCAACTTTGAGAAGAAAGGTCGTTTTTTTTTTTAATCTCTAAAGAGCAACGTAATGATTTTTCATTAGTCATTTAGGATTTCAGGATTCTTAAACTTCGATTAGTGGAACTCCTGCTGCCATCTGTTGGAAGAACGTGGAGGTAAGCTACTGTAATTTAAAGTAACGTAAAGAAATGTGAATTGATTTAACTAAGGGTAAAAAAACTATACAAAGGAAAATAAATAAAAATCAATAGTAGTAGAATATAACCACATGGTAGTTGGAGTTCATGGTTTATAATAATCAGATTAAATGAACGCAGAGTTGCAGAATTAGGATAAAAAAAAAATTGAGCTATAATACAAATTCCAACATCCGTAAATTTTTTTCTGAATATGGAACATTAGAGTTAAATTAGAGAACGACTGGTTAATTCGAAAATTAATTTAATTGCTCCTGTTCGCTATTTTTACAGTATGTAAGTCATTGCCAGTTACGAAAAAATTATAAAAAATAATCATTTAGTAAAAGAACATTTGGGGGTTTTAAAAAAAATTATGATTAATTTTATCAGCCAATCATTAATCATTGGTTGCTTTTTACTGGCATTTTTTTTTAATTTCTTGCATGGCAGAACTTATTTGTTGTGCCCAAATACGAGATCCATGTGGTTAAAAATGACTTACTAATTAATAGCTGTGTTGTAATTAATAGCGAAGGCCTTAGAATATGTGATTGGAGATTGTTTGTTTTGGTTCATTTTCTTCATCTTCGAAAAATCATTTATATATATATATATATATATATATATATATATATATATAATGATTAAACTTTAATTTGTCATATTTCACTGAATAATAATTTAATTTCCTAATTTTTTCCATTTTCTCCCTTAAAAGTTAAGAGATCATTCTTATTTCCAGATACCATTCCTTAATTTATGCAATCATGCCTCCGTAAAACCTGCAAACCTGCAATGTCTGCTTTTCCCACGAATTCAGAACTGTAGGGATAATCAATACTAAACTTTCTGTCTGCGACTGAAGTTCCTAAGAATCCCTGCACTTATACCACATGTTCTAAAGTGGAAAATACCTTTTATATAAAGAAGTGCAAGGAAAAATCCTTCCTCTTTTCGCTTCGGCCGTGCAAACCGACATAGCGCTGCTTGATCTCCAGGAAATGTATGCAGGGTAAGATTCGCTCTTTTCTGTTTCTTCTGCGTTTTTGAAGCGGCAGAGCTGTATCTAGTCATACGGCTATGGTCTCTCTCTCTCTCAATGAAAATAAAATAAAAAAATATAGCAGTTAAACTTGAATTTCGCCTTGTTTTATTTAATTATAAATCATTATATAATTCTAGTCGGCAGGATGATTTTGATGTTCATCCATGCCACTCACTGACCACGACTACGAAATGAATTTCTAGAAACCGACGATTTTTAGGGCTGAATCCATTTTTAAATTTAAACTTTCCGAATGATCCCAACAACCAAAGAAAAACGCGCAAAGTCGAAGGCCTATGCATAAAGATGACCAAACCCAGCCGTTACCAAGAATACATTGAAGCCTGACACCGCTGGAAATTTCCCGTTGCTTCTTCCACTTCATTTTTGAAACTCCACCGAATTTTATGTGTCGCCTCAACATGATAATCAGATGTCTTTCTACTGTCGTATCAACATTATCTCCAAATGAAATTCTTAAAAATTTTAACGTATCGTGTTTACATGATTCTGAGCTCCTGGTACTTCATCCTGTTATTTTAAAAGGCATTGACAACTACTACCAGCTTTAGGAAACACACACAGTGCAAGCCTATCCTAGGAAAAACATTCTCAACAATATTTGTGAAATGAACTAAAACATCTGCATCTCGATATGAAATTTTTCCTGAAGAAAGTCGTCTGCGTCAAAAAACTAACATAGCTTTCGGAGAAAGTGCAAGTCAATCAGTCTTAACAATACCTGCGAGCTGAACAAAACATCTGCCTTTCGACTGGGATTGATTCATCTACTGATTTCTGCTTATTTCAAGAATCATTTTAAATTTAAATTTTCATCTAAAATGCTAATGTTAAGTAAGTAATGCAATGTTATTTTTTCTGTTTTGTGAAATATGTTGAAGTGTATTGAATGAATATTTCCTTCATTTGGTTCTGATTTGAATTTTAAAATTGTGAAGATTTTACAAAGTAATCACAATAGTGTTTTGTTTTATTTAGAATTTGAAAGAAAATAAAATAATAATGTATGTGACATCGCTTTATTGATATTTCGTATAGTATTTTCTTTGAGAGAATGAATCCAATCTGTTGTTTTTAATGCTATAAAGATACATCAAAACTGAATTTATGAAATTTTAATGTTATCTTTTTAAAAATATATGATGATGGAATTGCCTAATGTTTCGCTTAATTAAAATTGTTATTGGTTTAATTTTGATACTTAGTTTTTATGAAAAGAAAAAGTTAACATATTTTGAAATTTGTAAGTGCTTTTAAGGTTTTTTGAAAAATATTACATCTTCTGTTGTGTATAATGCTAAAGTTTTGGAATCATTCTATTTTTAAATTGTGTAGCTTTAAAAGAAATTTTAACAACAAAGAATGTAATATTATATGATATCTAAGAGAAATATTTTTATCTTGAATTCTTATTTGATTTTAAAAATTTGTGAAATATTTCCAAAATGACTAGAACAATATTTTAATTTGACGTGTGTGGTAAAACAAAAAGTGAGCTTATATTTACTTCGGGGTCGTTTTAGAATAATACTTTTCGAATTTTTTGAAAGCCTAAATTGAAATCTCATTATTGTTACAATGTAAACAAAATGAACGAACAAGACATAAAATTTTGAAAAGTGGAACTAAAGCAAAATGCTATATTTCGCTTCAAATAAGTCAATATATATCAGATCATTTTTCTTGAATTTTAAAATTCAAATAAATTTGTAAAAATGTATTTCTCTAGCATTCTTACATGGTTTTTATGAAAAATGTTTTTCTGGCACCAATTATTTTTCTCCCTTTTCTCTCTCTCTCTCATTTTAATCATTTCATTGCTGTAATTTAGTAGCCTGAATACTAATATGTTTATACGGTAAAAAATTTACAATAACATTACCAGGAAAATTTCCCTACTATAAACTAACGATTTTATATTTATTATAAGTATCACATAAATTACTTATCTAGAAGTTTTTATTAAATAATCAAGTAAATAAAATACTGAGCCCAAAAAAACTTATAGTGTAAAAATCCATAAGTATTATTTGGGTTAAACTTTCTGAGAGTAAGGAAAATTAAAGAAAATTAAAACAGAAAACTCATTTAAGTTCAATTTCGTTAAGAAATCTCTGACATTTTCTGAAACGTGATAATTGATTGTTCTAGTATTGCCTTTAAGTTATATTACACTAGCTGAGTACCCTTCGAATGGGTGAACTTTAAAAAAAAAAACATAATATATTACAAAAAAAAAATTATTCAATACTAAGTTTTGTAAGGAGTAGATTTAGCCACCAAAGATGCTAACTTTTTAAAAAGAAGAATAATTATTATATTATTCAATTAAATATTAGAATTAAAGCAAACGATAATAAGACAATTGAATAGAAATATGTTTGATTGATTGATTAGGGCTTGGTTAGAAAAGATATTCAGAAAAAACATTATTTTGAAAAGTACTCAAGCGACCATTTTGTCGTTCACTAAAACAATAGTCTCTTGGGTGGAAAAATATCGTATTAAATTGTTCCATGCAAAGTTTGTCAAAGAGCAGATTTAGCAGTCAAAGATGCTAGTTTTTTTTTTGAAATAATTATTAAATTATTCAGTTGTATAATAAAATTAAAGCAAATGATAACATGGCAACGGAATGGAAACTTTATTTATTTGTTTATTCTATCTTTTATTCATTCACTGATACATTCATTCATTCACTCCCTCATTCTCTTACTCATTCTCTCACTCATTCACTCAATCATTCACTCGTTGACTCACTTGTCCATTCATTCGCTCTCTCACTCATACGTTCACTCACTTGTTCATAGGCTTTCTCATTCATTTACTCACTCACTCATACTCACTCATACATTTACTTAATCACTCATACATTTATTCACTCCCTCACTCATACATTTATTCATTCCCTCACTCATACATTTATTCATTCCCTCACTCATACTCACTCATTCATTCATTCATTCACTTAATCACTCATATATTAATTCAGTCATTCACTCTCTTATTCTCTCATTCATTCACCCATTCACTCGTTAACTCACTTGCCCATTCATTCGCTAACTCACTTGCCCATTCATTCGCTCTTTCACTCATGCACTCATACTTTCACTCACTTGTTCATAGGCTCTCTCATTCATTCACTCCCTCCCTCATACTCACTCATTCACTCATACATTCATTCACTCACTCCCTCATACTCACTCATACATTCATTCACCCACTCCCTCATACTCACTCATTCATCCATCCATTCATTCACTTAATCACTCATACATTCATTCATCCACACCCTCATACTCACTCATTC
>BMAW01090078.1:0-17754 GCA_019974015.1 Nephila pilipes | reverse complement strand
CATTAAAAAACAATGTTTTATCAGAACACGAAACTCGGTTTTTTCCATTTTTTAAACAAACTACAAAACGACTTTACTCCAACCTCGATAACTCAGCTGTTTCTGGTCCGATCGACTTAAAATTTTGACACGTTTCAAGCAAAGGTTAGTACTCTAAAAAGACCTGGTTACTGGTTTAATACGAGCGCCATCTCTGGGTTAGTCTCGGAACTTATTGATCCATGTGTTATTTCGGAAATATGGCCTATTATGTTGATTGATGTTCTAAAAGTTATGTAAACATTAATACTAAACATCTAAATTTTTATAGTACTTATTGGGATTAGATTTATCGCTATATATATAAAAGATTATTAAATGAAAATATTAATTAAAAAAGTTTTATATTATTTATTGGTGTCTTATTTGTTTTCCTACATTTCAATTTCGCGCTCCGCTTACTTGGCGCATTTGACTAGTTTGGCGACATTGGCGTATTCTTAATTTGGCGGGGACCCAAATTTTTTAATAAAACTAATCCCCTTTATCTTTATGTTTATGCAAACAGTTTCATGTACCAAACATTAAGCATATTTTTTCACCCAGTACACCAAAAATGCCTAGCTTTTCTTAACGAAAACGAAAGAAAAATTACTGCTGTCAATGTAACAATGTCAGGAAAAGGAAAATTTCCGATGAATGACCCTGTTAACACTTAAATATTTTAGTGCACAGTTATGCATCCAATTACCGATTATTTCTCTGAATAAAATTATACTTATGAAAAGTAATAAGTTGTTTTTTTTCTCCTAAAAGTAAAGAATACTTTTCGCTGAAATAAATATAATTTAGTAAAATTGATTGTATAGGGAAAACATTTCTTCAGCGGTACATTTGATCTTAACTACCAAGGCAAGAGATACACCGGGAAAAAAATGAGCTTCATATATAGTCATATATCAATTTCATATACTAGGCACATCCCTTTTAAGTATTTACTCTCTAAAACGATTTCCTTTCGAATTACTCGCATAAATTCAGTTCGTTTTTTTCTTTTTTCCTACTAAAAATATATATCATTATGTCAGAACTGTCAATTTTTATATTTATATTTTAACAAAATAATGAACAAATTAACTGCTGTGTCAAAGAAGTAAGAATGGTATTTTTTCTAGATTATATATATATATATATGATTTTAATCAGTTTATTCATCTATTTGTTTATAAAAATAGTCCAGTTGAGTATTTCAGCCAAAATCAAAATGAGATAAACCTATCGATAATAGCGTTTTGTTTTGTCTCAAAATTCATTTGAAAAAAAAAATCATTGGAAATAATGCATTTATAATTGTGGTAAGAAAGAAACAATATGACGAAACAAAGAAACATCAATCACAATATTTCTAAATTCAGGTAGTGCAAGATAGGTATAAAACTACGAAATGAAATTCGCCCAATGAAGAATTTTCATGGCTTTGATTTGTGCTGCCATCTGACGACTAAATATCATACTAATCGTGTCGATTACAAAGAAGCAGGCTATATTATGAATAATAAGAAATATAAATATAACGCATTCAATAGTCAAACGTAAATAGTGTTGTATGCATAAATTCAAAATTCAACTCAGCGTCTTAAGAATATTTTAAGCTATCTCTTTAAAATAATGTATTTCTAAAGAGGCACGAGCCAGAAATTCTGAAATATGTAATGTTTAATTGATCTTCGTAAGGTTTAGAGAATGATTTTTTAAAATATTTTTTTTTGTAAAATACGGATTTCTTAAAATTATATTTCATACGCTATTGGAGATTTTCGTCATCATTAGAATAAAGAATTGACATGGATTCCTGATTCATGTAAGAGAAGAAAAGTATTAAACTTTACAGGGAAATATTAAACATGCTCCAAGTTCTTATTCATTAGTGAAATGCTTAAATAAATTATCTAAAGAATCAAAACCGTAAGTGGTGAATTATTTACTCTACTTTAAACATGAAATCTTAAAATTTTGAGGCTTTATTGGATTCAAAAAAAAAATCTCCTTTTAAAGAAAATGATTATTTTCAAAACAGAGCTATTGAGTTGTACAAATATCTTTAAAATAAAAATAAAAAGAAAAAAAACAAGGATGACTAGAGGATATAAATTTCTTTCGTATTTCAATAATATTTGTCGCTAATAAAAAAAAGAATTAAAATATACTTCCCATTGTATATTTTTAATCTGAAAAATGTATTCATTTTTTATGATTTGTAAGGTAATTACATAATTTTTTCTGAAACATTATGAGAATCAAAAGTACACCATACACCAAAAGTACACCTTGATTAGATTTCGTGATTTTTCTTCAAGTCATGTTTAAATACATTTTTGTCTTTTGCACACGCAACAAATAAATATACTGCAATAATTATTTTAGAATACAAAATAATACTTCAGATTCTTCGAAATAAAGTATTAACATAAAAATAGCTATTATTTCCCTAAGAAATGATTATTAATTTAACAAGTAATGAACCTGTAATTTAAATTTATAAGACATTCTGAATAAAAGATTACGCTTAGTTTAAGCATTTATAGAAAAAGAGTTAATTATTGTGAATTCCAGGGGGAAAAAAAACATTTCCTGTACTTAAAATGCATATTAAAATACGAAAGTTTACTACAAATAATTAGTAAATAGATTCTAAGAAAACTATGCATAAAAATTATACAAAATCAGAACTATGTTGTTACAGTTAATTGTGTGTGGGGAAGGCACAGAAATTTAAGAACAATCTATGGAATTTTAATAAAAATATTTGAAATTTTGAGTTTTCTCTACGACCTCAATAAAAAAAAGGCGATTTAAATTTAAGGAGAAAATATTTTAAATGTATATTACGTAAAAAGAAATTATAATATGTTATTACCTAATTCGGAATTTAAAGTAAAATATAAAATCATTTTTGATTATCTCTGGACATTACTCCAATTAACCTATTTTGTGAACTGCCAGTAATAAATAAAAGAAGGTAGATTTAATAGCATAAATAAATTAAAATGTTACAGAAATAAAGAAGTAACAACATAACTAATATTATTTTTTGAATTTATATCTGAATTAGTACGAAACAAAAATATTGTGTTAAAAGTTTTTAGAAGTATACAATATAATACACATGAGTAGTTAAAAGTAACTATTTCTCTTATTTCTGAGCAGTATATGGATGCTTAGAAAGTTTTCTGATTATTGATAATCAATAGAAGTGTATATTTCGCGAAGTGAAAATTTTGAAAGCGCTTGTCAAAAGGCTACAATACAAAATTTATTTGAATTAGTTTCAATTTTTATTTCAAAGTGGTATAATTTATATTTAACAGAATTTTTTGTCTGTTTACTGTACTAAAATGTAGGAGAATGTTAAATGTATTTGTGAAAATTCTTTTAATTAGACCAAATATTTAAAAACAATCGTGCTAAGAGAAAATTGTGGTGCTGCCATCTATATGTTCATTCAGGATATATGGAAATCTATAGATGCCACTGCTTACTACTGCCATCTACACCGAAAGAATGAGAATGATTCCTTTCATACAAAAGTATTACTATTTTCACGGATACAGATCTGAAATATAGTTAAGAAAAGCTTAGATTCTGCAGTATATGAAAAAAGATAATGAATTATTGAATACTTATTTTAAAAGATCATGAAAAGTAATATATCTAAAAAAATAGTATTTTTTTAAAATTTCTGTCCTAAAATAACTTTATAAAATCCACCTATAAACGTAATTTTACTGCTTTGAAGCTTCATAAGCGAATTAGTTTCAATTCACCTAAGAAAACTACGGTGTGTTCTTTTCAAAGTGTTATCTATTCTTTGCTGAACTAGCTTTTTTTTTAATCACAGAGTGTATTTTTCCCTCTTCAATACCGAAATGCTTTTAAGAATATCAGGCATGATATTCCATATGCAAGGCATTATGGAATATCATGCCTGAGACTACTTATTTTTGGGATATGTATCTTTTCAAATTATTAGTATACCTTAGATTTTTTTTTTTTTTTTTTTCGTTTGCGCCAAATAATGGTATGTAATCATTCTACAGAATTATGAAATCATTTATTTTCTTGTCGAAAAGTTGTTTTTTCTTCTTAGGTGAATATGGATATGATTTGTGAGATATATTTGTGTTTAAGTACCATTTTAAAGTAAAATTTTACATAATATGGCTCCAAATTTTTTATGGTTCTATAAATGATACTTAAGCAGAAATAAATCAAAATTATTATTTTTTCTCTTTAAGTAACAGCTAAATTTAAAGAAATAATGGTTTATACAAAATTACAAAGTTCTAACATTTTTTCAAAGAAAATATACAGTAATATCTTTTAAAAAGTTTATGTACTATATGTATGAGGAGTAAAAATGAGGTATATTTGTGGAATATTATTTTTAAAAATGGTACTGTGATATATTCAATATTTAAAAGAAAATGATTTAAAACTTAAAGTGATTGAAAAATATTTTGGCAATATTCTTTAATAAGCTATATTATTTAAATGTTTAAAGTTGTTTGAAAGAAATAAAAATATGCTATAGCAACACCACATCATGTTTTTTTTTTTTTTAGAAAATTTACTAGAAATGAAAAAAAAAAGGAGTGAGTTTGGTTCCAAGATGTAAAAACGAAAGTTGAAAAATTGTTCTTGTAAAAATTGTATATAAAATTTATGTCTGTAAAGATGTTTCCAAATAAATGTGATGCCCAGAAAACAAGTCGTATTTATTAATAGTCTGTAATACAATACAGTACCTAAACTCAAATATATCTGAAAAAACATGTTCATATTCAACTCAAAATAAGAGAAAAATGTTTTCACGAAAAATAATCTTATAGCTTATAAAATGATTAAAATATTATTATAATTATTACACATAAAGAAATTCTTAAATTCAATATTTTATTTTCGCCTGCGTGTCCTAGAATCCTTGATTCAATAAGAGTTCTATACAAATTAAAAAAGAATTTTCCGGACATTTACGGTAAAATTATATTATTTGTGTTTTTATCTCTCCTAAGTATGTTAAAACATTGTAATATCAAAAATTTATTTGAAAATCCCGATGGAAATTGAGTGATTTTCAAATGCTTTTCAAATTTATCCAATTATAATCATAATTAGGAATTCCTGCTTTCATATAAATTAATATAATACATTAATAGTTATCATTAATTATATATTTAGTTTTTTAATGAATTTTTAGTTTTTTTCAGTTATTGTTTAGAAAAGAGATTTTATATACTATCAAAAATATTTTTTGTAAAGGGTAATTTGGATCCCTATGCACATATCACCCTTCAATTGACTCAAATAAGTGGATTGTAAATGATCCAGGATAATTTAATATTTAAAAAAAATATTTATTTCTCATTTAAGTTAGCATTGTGCAATGAGAATATCACTCGTTAAAATGGAACATAATGAAGTTAGTTCAAATATTTACAAAATTAATCGCTAATGATAACTGACAAGAATAAAGCTTCTATCATGAAGTTATCATGGAACATAGTGATGAAGAGCCACTGTTGAGAAACCTTGCAGACATTCACCGTCAATGGAGGAAAAGAAATCCGGTCAGATCCTGGAGTTAAGGAGGACAGTTGACACATCACCAGGACAGCATGCGGACAGGTAAGTAGGAAATCTTTTTCCTCTTCAGTTAACTATATTCTTCCAATTACGTCATTGAAATAAAAAATTATACCGCAGGTATTAGCAATTTGCGTACAGATAGTGATTGTTCCAACGGGCTATCTCATAGCAAGGTGAGGATATAGCTTGTATAATAATGTTATCATGGAACATAGAGATGAAGAAAAACTTGACGAGTAACCTTGTGACGCCCGCCCGACCCGGGCGTCATCTTGTGCCATCACTAGATTCAATTATTAAACACTACGACACAAATAATTAAAGGAACACTAAAACAATCTTTAAGCAATTTATTAACATATATTTACTATGACAACAACTCCCTATGCTCTCCCGGGTAAGCCTTCTAATACCTTAGTTCAACCCACCAATAGTAATCTAACAGACTCTTACCACTAATCCTTCCTCGACTGCAACTCAGACTCTGGATCAACTGTAGAAAACAGTATGAAATATACTTCTAGCAACAATCTTTACTCGAACCCTCTATTTCAATCTCTATTTCCTCCTTCCTCTTATCTATCACTTCAGCTTCACTTCTCCTACAGCCTCTCTCTTTCAACCCCTCTACTCCTTCAGCCTCTCTTTCAGACACCCTTGCTACTTTCAGTCGGAGTTTATATATTTCCTAATTCAACCACTTCACTTCATTTTTAACTGCTTTACATAATAACTTTACGTATCACGTTTCATTTTTGGTTGGGCAAAGGTTGTTTAGCGAAAGCAATCAATCTCAATTAAAAGTCCCCAAGGTTAGTGAAGAGAAACCGCGAATAGCCCAATGTCACAACCTTGTAAATATTAATACAATCGAGGTTCTACGAGTATTATCCTGGAAACGCCTCAGAGACTTTGTTTTGTGGCGTAGTATGAACTAAGAATCCATTGTTACAAGATGTCTTTTACTGACCCATGTTGAACTTGATTGGTTTGGGCCCTCTGGGGAGAGAAGGAAATACGGACAGATCCAGGAGTTGAAGAGGACAAATGACACTCGGACGGCATTCGGATAGGCAAGGCAAAAGTTCCTTTTCCTCCTCTGATGCATTCTTCTCCTAGTTGCATGGGTATAAATACTAAAACCGCAGGCACTTGCAATTTTCATGTAGACATTAGTTGTTCTAATGTGCCATCTCTTCGCAAAATGAGAAGGTGTAAGTAAATGCAGCCGCCCCATGGCATAGTGAGAAAGTGGCCAATGATTTAAAGACAGCCACCACAACCGGAAGTGAATAATTAATTTGAAATTACGAAGTACATCGCTAAAATTTCTTTACATAGCATCTAGTTTTACTTATTTTGAAACTATTACCCTGCTTTTCATCAGTAGAAAAGCAATTCTATGTTAAGGTAATAGCATTCTTATTTTAAGGTCAAATTTTTGTATTTTAGGGTATATAAAAACGAGACAATGAAATACGTGACGATATCAACATAAAACTAATTGCCTTTGATTCTAATTGTATACTTGTTTTAAAAATATTAAAAATTACAGATAGAGATAAACAAATAAGTGGCAACGTAATTTTATCCCATTTTGAAGTGTAATGTTAATCATAGAAGATTCTAGATTTAAATTCTGTATACATCCAAACTCAAGTGTGGATTGTTTTCAACAAATTTAGTAACGTTTTGTAGGTTTTAATATATCGTTAGTCCTGGAAACCACTAATAGAAATTTTTTTTTATCACATTGCCAAATAATTGAAATTTTGCGTCAACCTGGGCGTACACTGCATTTTTCCAATATTTTTTGTTTATTCTATATCTTTAAGCTTTCATTGTGCTAGATGAAATAATACTTATGTCTGTAGTTGGTTGATTGAAATTAATGCTCTTAGAGTTCTAAAAGATAATCTGGAGATTGACTTTGTAGTTCTAACCCAGACGATGTCTGGGATGGTATATTATTCTCCCAACTTCCACGTCAAATAACGCGATGATTGTGCGCCCGAAATCGATGAGTGTAAACACCTTGCGATATTCCGCACTCCAATTATATTTTCAATTTTTTTTTTTAATTCAGAAGACAAATTATTGACAAAAATTCTTTCAATTATGACTGTAGTCGCCACCAATCAGATATCGAGACCCTATTAATTGCAGTAAAATGCATCCGAAAGATTGAAAAATAAGGATGTTTTTTTTTTATACCAACTTACATTTTACAGTAAACAAAATTCGGAGCTGATGTATGTACCCGGAATGGCGCCATTTCTTGGCGTTAAAGTTTTTCACGCCAAATTCCATGAATGTCAACTGCCATGTTAGGCCTAAAAAGTCACTTATGTTAAGTAGAAGGAAATGAAATAATGAATTTAGCATGCAGGCGTATATTGCATCTTGTCAAATATTCTATGAAACATTAGTTCTATGATGCTTAATAAAACACAATTGTAAAAAAGTATGTAGATAGATTATTCCTTTTATTATTTTATTTTTCATAGTTTGAGTTACCTTTTTTTTTAAAATCAAATACTTCATTCAGACATGGATAAAACAGTCGCGTTATACTGCAGAATTAAAAAAAAAAAGATGTATTATAATCTTAATACTACTCAAAATAATACAAAAAGTAAATATAATATTATATAATTCATCAATAAATATTATAATCATAATAGTTAAATTGATTTTTCCTAATATAATTCTTTTCTTAAATTTCCACAATGCTCTAGTGTGACATTAATATAATAAAAGCTCGATTAATTGAGCTTATACTACATTAACGATTAATTTCTATTCAATTAATCAAGCCAAAGCTGTATATATCCAAGCGGGCCTTTTTTCTAAGAGGCTTTTCATGCCAAATTTTATGAATATCACACGCCATATTAGACCGCATGTATTTAATTATTGCAAAAAAATAAATTTGGCGTCCTGTGATGTACTACATATAAGACACGTCTCACGTTATACTCTTACTTTTATATAATTAACGCAGGTGCATCATAAAAATTTAATTATTATTCAGAAATAACCAAGATGTATCTAAATAAAACTTATGCATACTAATGCATTATTGTGTATATTTTATGCTGTATGGTTTCAGGAGGCCAAAAGCTGAAGTTTCCCCCAGTATGAAGAAAATAGGGTTCGATCATTTGAGTTCTGCAATTACAGCTTTCGAAATATCCAGAAATACGGGGATGGATAAGTGTCTGTTTGCTTATTATTGTTGCTCAAACAGGTGTTACTTGGACTATTGGAAGCAGACCTCATAATCCTGAACCTGGATCATGTAACAAGGATAGCTCTCAAGCTAGCACATCCCTCTCCACACTTCCCTACCACGCCAACTTAAAGATTTGGAACCTCGATCGGATTTAACGTGCATCATCCCGCTACATGTAAGGTCTTTAGTGGCATCAGGGATAGAATCTGCGTCTCGATGAAAATAACGCCAGTAGCGAATCCGCGGCCATGACTATTAGGCTACCGAAGCTACAAGATCCCTGGGGGAAATGTATAACTCTGGCTAGTGACTATGCAGAGAATTCCTAAGAATAATAGACAAAAATTAAATTTTCATCTTGATTATTTCTTTCTAATAAGCAAAACTATACGATACTGCTGATTACTTCAATTCAAGGTTTACTGAAACCCAAACAAATCAGCATCAATAACTGAACTTTGCAACGTTATATAAAATAAGGATCACAGAATAAATAACAAGAATAAATTTTATCCAGATATTTCGGATATTTTTTTCAACGTTTTTATGCATTTCTCTTGGTGTGTGTCTGTGAGTGTATAAGTGTAACATCAAATTTTCGATCGTTAATTTAACCTACTTCCCATCAAGCTAGAACTCTGAAACCTTGAGAATCGTTCTTACTTGCCTCACAATGTAGTACTTAGACATTTGCGACAAGTTTTAACAAATATTTCAAAGTTTTTCTTATTAATGTAGTTTAGCCCAACCACTTGGCGCGATTTCAAAAATTGCCAAACATGGCAATTTTTTTAGCTGAACGTTAAGTATGCGAGCTGAACGGTAAGTCATGGTATCCACATTTGGCAAAATACCACCAAATAATTCCTGTCGCCAAAGGTGGTTGGGCTAAACTGCATTCCAACCATTTAATTTGCCGGATGAATTAATTAAATTTAGTTAGTTTTAAAGTTTTTATGTATTTCACACATTTTATGTGTGTCTGCGTGTGTATCAGTGAGTCATCAAACTTTCGATCGTTAATTTAACCAACTTCCCATCAAGCTAGAGCTCTGAAACCTTGGGAATCGTTCCTACTCGCCTAACAATGCAATATCTGAATATTTGCGTTTACAAGTTTTAACTAACATTTCAATGATTTTTTTTTAATAAAATTCACCACCATATAAAAACGTTGGTTTTATCTCGAATTATTTAATATTAATTGAAACTTAACGTTTAACGCCCACGCAATGACATTTACGTGTTTATTTTTTTATGTTAGATTTGAATTAAAATTTCATATTAGAAGTACATTTAGCTTTCAAGTAAAATGTTTTGTAAGTAAGAAATCACACAGTGATAACTCCACATTTTTTAATACTTAACAAGAAGATATGTGTGTGATAGGGATATTCTTTTAAGAGTTCAATCACTTTCAAAATATATCTTTAGTAAAGTGACAAGAGATCAATGACTGTCATTTATACTCTACTCAAAGTTCAATATGTTTCCTTGTTGCTATGATGTGTGCCTGATAGTACAGCAACCCGAATTCTGAGGATGAAGGGTTTTTTTTTCATTATCATATCTACAAATCAAGTAGGAAGTCATTGTAATAGCGAAGTTTAAAAAAGGGCAGAAAAAAAATCTTTTATAAATAAAACATAATTCAAATTTGTTCTTCTCGCTGTTGGGGTGTATTACTTCATTTTAAACATTATTAGCTAAAGGCAAGCACTTTTCAACAATTTCTTTTTCACCAAAAGAATTATAATTACAATTAATGTAATTATTTAAAAGAATGATAGAAATTTTTAATTCAAACAGATGCATTAGATGTGTATTGCCTAATGTTTGGAGGATTTCCGAAATTCCGCCAAAACACCGTTTCATTTAATGACCGCCAATTTGAAACTCCGATGAAACATGGTTTTGAAAATGGTGGATGTTTCAAAATAGTAGACTCACTAAAAGCTTAAAGAAATCAAAAGGTACATTAATGCCCAAGAAAGTTTTAAGACATAAATATATATACTTTCTATGCTTTTTAAATGTTGATTTCTTGGAATTTTTAATGAATCTTTCATTTTTGGAACAAGATTTCAGCCGATCTCTGGAACGATGATCACTTTCAGAAACGAAAACTTTAAAACGCTTAACTTAAATGTAAATCACGAAAAAATACATACTTTCCAATATTTTTTTAAAGTATTGAGACATTAAGGCTCACGTCCATCTACAATTTTGATTTTATGAATTTAATGTTAATCCTTTGGAATTTCTACAAATGCCCTCAAATCTTAATTGTTTTATCAGTTTATACGCTAAAAAAAGAGCATCCGAAAGAGCAAAAAATAATAGGGGGGTTTGAAAAATTATATTTTTTCAAACTTTTGAAAATATTTTAGAATTCTTTTTAAAGGCCAAAAAAATCCATAAACGAATCATTTTATATAGGGGTAAAAATATTCTTAAAAATCGGAGATAAAATGCACTTATCTACACAAACTTTCATTATTTTTTCCTCTTTCGAATTTTTTGCATTCAAGTAGATAAAATAATAAAGATCTGAGAAAGGAATTAGAACTTCGTAGGATTAACGTTACGTTCACAAAATCAAAATGGCCGGTAGACGGGAGCCCTAAGGCTCCAAAATGTTAAAATTTACACATATATTTAACATACAGTAATAGAAATAAATTTGCTTAAATGTATTTACATTTTTACGAATGGTTTTTAAGTAACATAAATACCAGATAAAAAAAAAACCCGAGAGAAATCGAAATAATTTCCTTCCAAAGGAAAGTAATTAATAAAAAATGTACATGTCGCTAAAATGCGCGAATGTTAAAAATTTAAGACTAGGCACCTCGATCAAAATTTGTGTGTAGCCCTTTCATCTCCAAGTTACGTAACCTTATATTAACCAGAGGAGTGAAAGAGAAAAAGGTTACCAGCTGCGGGAAGAGAAATACTAGATTGCCGATTACCATAAGAAAAATGGTTATCGCTGCGTTTCACACTAAGAATTTGGCGGGAATTCTGCTGACCATAAACTCATCTGTACTCGTGATTTTAAAAAACTGAACACGAAAGAGATTTATTTCCCTGTAAAGCATTGTGTGCTTTTCGGTAAGTCCATACGTGTTCGAAAAACGTTTATGCTAAGAGCTGAAATTTGTATGCAGTATTACTAAAAATGTATCGTTGAGATTTTATTTGAAAGAATTGAACTGTATTTTTCAGTCACAAATATGAATATTTTGATAGTTCCTCTCAATTATCTGCATTATTTTAACTAGAAGACTATTAAAGTTGGAAATGGAGGTGGAGAACCATTTTAAAATATATGACACATTAAGTTATAAATGAACTTATAAATCTTTCTATTTTAAGAGTATTTGTATTTAATAAGATTATTATATGTATCATTATATATTTTGTTATATATATTATGAAATTTAAAAAAAAAATTCTCTTATTTCTTATTTAGCATGAATTTATTCTTATCCATCAATTAAATTTCTTCCAGCAATCCCACTTTCACTCTCGAAATTGTCTGTGTAAATATGATGGGAACTGATGTAAAATGTATCTTCAAGCTTTTTATATTACACTTTTCTCAGATGAGGCAGTTGGCGTGATGTAGAAGTTTTAAGGGGGAGGTGCCACCTGAGGTGTCGTCCTCGTCACTAGACCGAGGATCAAAATTACGATGTCCGTCACTAATAGGCCACGGTGGCCTAGTGGTCATGGTCATGGACTGACTGCCGGTGGTTTTTGTTGAGCCTCTATGACACTAAAGACCGGCCGTGTAATCAGAGCTGAAGCACGTTAAATCTGTCGAGGTTGAAAGTCCTCCTTTGATATGATGGGGAGGTAAGGAGAGGGAGATGTCGGCTCAGGTGTCTTTCTCGTCATTTGATCGAGTTTCAAAGTTATGAATTCCTCACCAATAGCCCTCGTGTTGCTTCTGGTTCCAATCAATAAATCGGTCGCCAATAATTCACATGCTGCCTGACAGTGCAACGCCAATGAATAATTACTACTTCATTCATTTTAATAATTAGAGTAGTCTCAAAACTATTAAATTAGTTAAAATAACTCACAATAAAGTTCAACTTTAACTATTTAATCATGGTAATATTTGTGTTAAGACATTAAGTCAGTCATTTCAATTATTGTAAGAGTTAGTAATTATTTTTCATTAAAATTCTTGACATACATTTGTTATTTTTTAAAAAGCCTTTTTAGACTATTTCTTACGTTCAAGAATATTTCAAAAGCATTATTAAAGGCTTTCTATGGATTATAAATAAGATGTTGTAGTTTTGTGAATCAGTATCTATTGTTTTTGTCTACGTGCATCTATCTAAAATTTTTAAGAGATTCGTTAGATAATTAGTTACCAAAGAAGAAAACAAAAACACTGATAAAATAAAATACGCTTTCAGTGATTTTGGTTTTTTTTAATCTAAATGGAGTTTTCTTTGAAGTGATTGATAGGCCAGTTTGCTTATTTTTATTACAGATGCGACAGCTGCAGAAATCCATAATCAGTATTTAAAATCACAGAATGGCAGGTGTTTCCTTTTCCGGGTAAATGAAAGCAAAATAGCTTCGCCTGTTTCCGTTTTCACCAAATAGAGGTTTTACAGTTACAGATTACTAGGATAATTTATAACAATAATTTTAAAAAGATTTTTTTAAAAAATAAGGACAATCAGAAAGTTTATTGTTACGAGGTATTTTTATACATGTGTATGGGAAATTTAGGTTACTAGATTCTTAATGTAAGGGAGCATTTTCAGATTTCCATTCATTTGTTAGATAACTAATTCAGAGTTTAAGGCTGAATAATTTCAAAGCTTAAAGTTACCACTGGCAAAATACTATTTTGAAATATATGTAATAAACAACAGCAAAAAGTTAAGGAGTCAATATTAATTTAATAGTAAGATTAAAAATAATTATATTATAAATTCAGTCACTTATATTTAAATATTCTGAATACTGGAAAGAACAATTATAGAAAAGGAATGAGTTCATTTAAAATTTGTAAAAATTCTTTTTTTAAAAAAATCAAGTATTCAGTTGCTTTTTTCTCATTTTTTTAAATGTAATATGCATGTTAGTTATTTATTTGTTTATTTTTATGCAAATCATTTAGTTATATCATCACAAACAGTTTATTAATAATAGTTCTACGGTATGTATCATTACCTTTTTTCTATACAGTTGATTATTATTATTTCTCTCACACCGATGCATCATTTTGATTTCCATAACATATTATCCGTATATGATAGCAATAAAGAACATTTCAGTAAATAATATGCTGGAAAAGAACTATATTAAAATTATTTACTGTAACATAACGAAAATTTCAGTTCGATTTGGATTTCTGAAATTAATAAGATATTAAAAGTTACTTTTTATTTATTGGGAGAAACATATTGAGAGAAATAAATATTTATTTGTCTCGCACGTAATAATAATTTCAATAAACTAAACGCTCAACTGTGTATTTAAATAATATGATTAAAAGTTCGACACAGAATAATTATCACGAATTAAAAATGGAGCAAACACACGATTTTTAAACAACAGTTGCTTAACACTAGTAAGGTTCTCTACTTTCACCACCGAATGAGTTGGCGCCTCGATGTATTTAATGCGCGTACATTTCGCTACACAATAGGCCTTAAATAACATCAGGACTTGAACCCGCCACCCTACGAAAACAATTCGGGAATGAAACAAATAAATGCTGTCATAGAAAGATGCAGATCGCTTCTTAAATTAAAAAATAATTATCCATGGAATCGATCTGGGTTATTCGGAGAAAAAGTTAAAGGGGACCGAAATAACGAGAGAGGTTCTACTAGTATAAATTACTAGTAGCACAAATTTAAGTTTTCTGTTAACTGGAAATTTATTTCATTCAATTCTTAGCGAATTTATTATTTAGGGAGTTCAAGAGTTGCCAGAAAATAAGTAACACTGGGCAAGGTTAACTATTGGCGATTTATCGCCAAAAACTTTTTACTTCGCCAATCAGCCCTCTTAAAATTGGATTCAACCACTCATTTTTAACTCCAAGTTTTTTTTTTTTTTTTTTTTTTAATGATGCAACAAAAATGGACAATTTCAGAAATTTACTGTGTTGGAATATATCAAGAGCATTTGTATATTTTCTTTACTACTAAAGTAAAATTACTGGGAGGCCAAAATACTGGGAGGGGATGTTTGTTATTTCGTTGTGCAAGTTGGGCAAATATTTTCAATAATGTAGCCTTTGGATTTCAGTTCTGTTAGGGTTATCGTTGATACCAGTAGGCCAAAAATTATCATTTTGATGCAACGAGAGCTTGCGGCTAGACGATATAAGGCTTCTTGCCTTTATTTTTCAGGGAAGTGATGATGCGTGTGTACCCATCTCCATTTTGTGGTTGGATCTTTATATATTCATTGTTTTACGGAGGCTTTTGGGTGGTTACGTTGTATCTCTTGCTGGTTCAAGTCATAACTGGATTTGAACTTCAACATAACTGGCTGTGTTTTAGGTGGTGGAAGGATGGGAGATCTTTCTTAGTAGTATTTTAAATCACATTCGTTAAGGAAGGAAAACTTTTTTGGGTTTGAATTTTTTATATTTGGAACTAAGTCTAATATTTTGTTCTTGGCAGATTTAGTAAAGGATTTAAATCCCTTAGGTTCAGTATTGTTGGGGGTGATTGATTATGATGATTCAAGTTAGTGGGCTGATGACTCATTCACCTGCCTGGTTTTCTTTATTTTATTGATTTTAGAATTAACCTTGCGCATGCAAAATTATATGGAACAAGGATACAGAGAAACAAGCTCACTTGTGGCTTGGCTGATCTCCGGTTCTAATTTTTTTTGTTTCTCCATTAAGATCTTTCCAATGCTTTTCATCCAAGTAATCTGGATGAGCCTCAAGATTTTAATAAAATCTTGGATATAAAGGGCCCTGGCATCGTTAAATTGTAGCTGTTTGCTAGGTGTGAGTTGTGACTTCATTTGTCTGGTTCCGAACCGGTGCCCATGTTATCAACAGGTGAATCTAGTGAATTCTTGAAATAGTCATTTAAGCTTTCTTTGTCATCATAATCACTCACAGTGTGTATTTGAATTACGTTAATTCAAACCAAAAATGGCGTAAGAAAATGATTGGTCAAAAATAATGACAGTAAATACTATTCCATCTCTCTTTGCAAATTTCACTAAAATCGTTGGATTCGCTGGATGTAAAACTATTATAATCAAAAATTTAATCATTCTGTGAACTGTTTTTTATATTTTTTTTCCTTAAAAAAAAAGCTGTAAGGAATTCATAAAGAAGCAGAAAATGACAAATATTATTTGATTAATTTTAAAGGGTTTTCCAATCAGGCAAAAAACAATTTTGCAATATCATGTTGTGGCCGCAGTAGCCTAGTGGTCATGGTCACGGACACTCGGTCGGCTTTTTTCGCCAAGTCATGAGCTCCTGCCCAATGCTCCCCAAACCCACCGTATAGCTGGGGTGAATGCGCATTAAATATGTCTAGGCTCTAAATCCTCCCATTGGTGTGGTGAGGAAGTTCGTAGAGAAATATGCGAACTCAGGAGTCGTCCTCGTCACTTGACCGGGGTTCAAAATTACTAGCTTCATCGCCAATAGCCCTCGTGTTGTTTCTAGCGCGACGTTAATAAGCAATCACATCTCGTAACATCATGACATTTTGTACCATGAATATGATCTTATACATGAGTTATATAAAATTGTGTGAGCTCTTAAAATGTTTAACTTTTCTTACTGATGTGTGGCATCGTGTTTATCTCTGGTGCTTAAAGCCCACCTGTGGAGGACGTTTTGTAAAGGGCGAGTGTAAGATATAACTTACACTACTACCACAAATCAGATTCAGAGCAGGGTAGTGAGCGTCAGGGTATAAGTAAACGAGTTCATTTTCGAAAGTTTGTGGATTCCGTGGAGATTGAAGTGCTAAAAATGATCTGCACAGATCACCAAGGTAGCGAAAGGATCTAAAAGAATAAAAGGAACTGTTGTTATTAATTGACAAAATTGTGAGTCTGATCTCAAATTAAGTTTAAAGATAAGTGAAAATAAGCTAAGAAAAGGTATTAACTAAGTAAGCTATGTTAAAAGCTATTATTAAGAAAAGTAAGAGTAAATGAAGAAAATGTGTGAGAATTCTAACGAATCTGAAGTGGAAGAACGTTTGACAGTTAAAATGAAAAAAAAAATGTAGTCTAAGTGATAAGTTTTATAAGTTTTAAAAGTTCTATATTTAAAGTAAAAAGTATTTTTTCTTCAAAGTTTAATATGAATAACTACACTTGTGTAGTGTGTGTACTATTACTGTAAGTAATTAGAATTATTAACAAAAATAAAATACACAAATATGAAAAATTATGTTCACAAGATCCATCAAACACTCTTCACGAAATTATTGGAAACATACTGTTCATTTTGACGCCTTTTTTAAAGTCTATAATATTTAAAGATCTATGATTCACATATAATTATACAATATATAGAAAATACAATGGAACGTGAACTATATTTATTATAAAGTATAGAATTCAATATAAATATAGTGGTTGTAACGGAGTAACATTAAATCGAAACTATTGGAGAAATTTATCTGATATATTGGAACAATTTTCCTTACTACATAGCGTTTGGTTTGAAATTAACTATCGCCTGTACATTCTCTGTACTGCCAGAGGATGTCATGGAGAAATTTAATATTATTTTTACTCTTTAACATTTGTATGTGTTTTTTTTTTATTTACCTGCTTATAATTTTATGCACTGAATAAAAACTTGAATAAAACACTCAGCATATTTGTGTGTGTGTGTGTGTGTGTGTGTGTGTGTG
>BMAW01090072.1:0-11487 GCA_019974015.1 Nephila pilipes | reverse complement strand
TTAGCAATGTGCAGGGCGCACTTTCATCAAACAAAACAGTTAGCAATGTGCAGGGCGCACTTTCATCAAACAAAAAGTTAGCAATGTGCAGGGCGCAATTAAAACAATAACCCAGGATGGTTATATCATCGGCATTCTTCGCCGTAAAAGGTGTGGCTCACTTTCACCACATATCACTTCCACCACACAACTTTTTATTTTTTCTCGATCGGGATCATATCCCACCGCTGCCACCAATTAATTTAAGCTGTGGCGTAGTGGCAAAATATACGAGGCATCAATTATTTAAAAAAATCATTTATTAACATCTTCATAACCATAAGTCAACTACTGAGCTCTGCTCTCGCTAAAGACAACGTCTCGACTGCGAAACTGTCTGGTGTCTGGCGGGCAGCGTAACGGTTTCCGCTGTTGTAAGGGGAAATGACGTCATTCAAGAAGAGTATATCATTTCCAAGAATACAGTAATAAACAACAAAATGTTTATAAGCTATGACGTCACACTACTTTGATATAAGTAAATGATTCTAAAATCAAAGAAAAAGGATCATTTATTTCAGAGAAAAAGGCAAAAGAACGGAGGATTTAATACCCTGTTGAATCCCCTGTAGCGCAAATGCACGATGCGATACGATCGGGCATTGAGGCATACAAGTTCTGTATGATGTCTTGAGACATTTCATTCCATATTTGCTGTAATCTTGCCTCAAGTTTGTTCAAACTCGTTTGATGCTCAACTCGCCGTCCCAAATGATCCCAGATATGCTTGATTGCAGACAAATCTAGGGATCGGGCAGGCCAAGGAAGGATAGTAACAGTGCGGAGACAGTCTTGTGAAGCCTTTGCCGTGTGAGACCAAGCATTGTTTTGTTGAAAAATGGCACCTGGGAGCCGTTGCATGAGTGGCAACACTTGTGGTTGCAGGATGTCGTGGACATACCGCTGGGCTGTCATGGTACCATGGATCAATACTAGTGGTGACCGTGTATTGTAGGCAATGGCACCCCATACCATCACACCATCTGTGGGAGCGTTGTATCTCTGTAAAGCAAAGGCAGGATTGAGGCGTTCACCACGGGGTCTCCACACGATTGCCATCACTGTTGAGATTGAATCTGGATTCGTCACTAAAGACGACCTGGTTCCATTCCGCTACAGTCCGGTTTCCTCGTGCACGGCACCACTCCAAATGGAGACGTCGATGGGTGGGCGTTAAGGGCAGCACACGTAATGGGTGCCACGATCCCAAATGTCGTTCAGCCAGGCGCCTTCGTATGGTTCTAGAAGACACAGGGGCCCCTAGTGAAGGTGCTACCCCTGCCTGTATGGCGGCCGATGAAGCAGTTGGCTGTACGCGTGCATTTCTTACGATGTGGCGGTCATCTCGACGACTGGTCTTCGTGTAAATGACATCTCTCGGATCCACTGTCCCAACACCTCCTCACAACACAATCGTAGCGGCCTAATTGACGAGCTACTCGAGTAGCTGAACACCCAGCTTCCATCATGCCGATGATTCTCCCCCTCTCAAATTACGACAGCTGCTCATATTGTCTTCGAAAACGGCGTAATGGCATGCCTACCTCAGCTCTTCCTTTGTAAACGATTCAGCACATTCAAGCAAGATTTGGTTACCTGTTTTATACTCCACGGAGAATAACGTTAAATGCCCTCTATCGGCTTTACGTAATGCGCAATCACGCTGCATTTCTAATCATTTGCATATCTCCCCGACATGTACTTTCATGCCAAGTTTCGTTACGATCCCGCAATTATTTCTTGGTGCACTATTTTTTTTGTCCATGAGTGTATATATATATATATATGTGTGTGTGTGTGTGTGTGTGTGTGTGTATTTGTATGTGTATATAAAAAATGACCCTGAACTTATGGGCCAAACTTTCAAAGAAAGTAAAATACACTCAAATAAGTCGTTTGGGTGTAATAAAAATAGGTCATAAAAGAAAAGTATTATCGGAAAATTACAAATGTGCTGAGAAAATAACAAAACAATATTTGCATCAAGAAATATAATAAATATTCATATGTTTCATCACCGACATATAAATTGGATTGTAAATGTTTATCAAGTATTTGACGTACCCTTTGTAAAATGCCAGTGCTTCGCGAACCGTTGCAACAGTGACTAAAATCTATGCAATGAGGTCAACATCAAAGTGAATTAGAGCTTCATAGATGAGAGAGTATTGAGGTATCCACATTACATAAAGAAATCAATATTTGACGAATCAGGTGAAAGTGCTGTCCAAGCGACTGGTTCATCCTGTCTTATCTATTAAGGACCAAAAGTTCCATCAAAGTAATTAAGTACATTAGATTCGAAATGGACTGCAGCTCTGTCGTGATAAAATGATACGAATTTTCAACGAACACTGGAATTATATCAAATAATTATTTTCATAACTTTCACCGAAAGATACAAATATAGCCAATAAGAAAATCATTCACATTACTGTCCGCACATTACTAGAATATTACTGTGCATGGTTGGCCTGGCACTATATCGATACTTCCAGAACTTCATTAAAATTTATGCACCACAGTATTTAACTATACTGAATTATTCTTAGCTAAAAAGACCAATAAAAATTAAATGCTCATTTCATATCTTAGCATTTATTGTTTACCCCACATTTTAGAATTCTAACCCAAAATTTCTTCAAAAATGTTTTTTATGTGTATTACTTTATATATATAATATATAAAGTAATATCTAAATATAGCAAAAGGAGGTAAGCCAAATTAAATGTAAAAATTAAATTAGTGCAAATTACTATTATTATTAATTAATAAATAAGCTTATAATAAATACAAATCATAATATAATAAAACCAAAACAATGAATCCAATATAAAAGATTAATCTAAAAATTAATGGAAACAAAAGGTTTTGAAAATTATATAAAATTATTAAATTGCCATATAAGTAAAATGTTAGACAATATATAGATTAATACATAATTAATATATATTTAATTCTCATTATAAATTGCAGAACAATCATAGTACAAAACTTAACTTTGTTTGGTATATAATAATAAAACTAGCAATTACTAAAAGGTTCATAATAGGCAAAAAATACCGCCATAATCTATCAAGCATAAACCAAGCAAACAGAAAAATGAATCAATAATGTGAAAAATGGAGAAATTGTAATTCAACATACTATGTCATGCCTGGAACTGAGAAGAAGTGTTTATACTTGTATTACAGATACTTATCACACTCAGCATAATTATCTATAATAAATTGGCAAAAAGTTAGATATAAAAAAAACTCCTCATTCAAAAAATTTATTAAACCGAAGAAATGAAAGCGAAGAATATACAAAGAAATAAAAAATAACTTCATTTAAACTTAAACAATTAACTAAAAATTAAATATAAATATCTATACTCTTCGACAAATCAGAAAACTTAAAACAGTATTATGAAATATTCTTGCCTACATTACCCCATGTGATCTACTAAAACTTCAGAACTAATATGGCTCGAATTTACATAAAATGCTAATCAATTTGATGGACTGATTGATTATATGAAATAAGGATACAAATTTACTAATCTTACAAAATTTTAACTATAATGAAGAATTCTATTATACAAAAACAACAATTATTAAATACATAATTTGTAAAATGTTTGTAATGGTACTAAATAAACATTCTTATTATTAAATTTACCATTAATATTATTATTATTAAATATATATTGAACAAATTTTACAATGCGAATGCTCATCTTTGAAAATGTGCCAGTATTTCAAAGTTCTATGAAACCTTTTTTATACAGTATATGATATTTTTTCTGATTTTATACGTTAGGAAAAAGCTTATGCTATAAGAAAAAAAATATAATGCCTAAAAAGATTTTTCCCACACTAAATTACTATAAAACTATAGATATAAACTCTTTCATTGCCTTTACTTAATGCTAATGTTCTAACGACCATACACTTATCGTTCAAGGGCATAAAACATTCATCTTTTAAGAAACTTAGAGACTAATTGATTAGCGTAGCGTTGTATTATAAAGCTTTTGGCGCCGGAATCCGTAGTTTTGAGTCACTGTCAATTGATGAGGTTTGCTCAACAGATGATAACGCATTCTACAACCCCCGCCGATTGGCGACCATTTAGCCCAAACCTACTTACTGCGCAAACGCTGCGATGAATTTGAAACATTTAGTTTTATTATATTGTTTCTATGAATCACGAATACCTTCCTTTATCAACTTGTACACTGTAATCTTTCTTAATGGTAAAAATAGGTATATAAGTATTTTCAGAATAATTGGTTTCATAAGTAAATAGAAATGATGGAATAAGTTGTTCTCCTGATGTTAAAGTAGCCTATTTATTGTTAAACTCATAGTAATCACTTACTCAGAGAGCAAACAAATGGAAAATCAGTTGAGTCATCTTTGTATCAAGATATATTTTATGTACTGAAACAGATATCTGTATTGACAACGCACACATCTTTTTAAGTGATGTACAGGAGACAACATAGATTGCTAGTGAACATTAGAATATATATAATATTTAGTTATATTGTATTGTAACATAAATATCAAATATTTATGTAACAAATACACAAGTTTGTATTATTCCGTTATTGTGTGTGCCGAAATGTAATATTAATCCGGTACATTTAATTTAAACTTAAAAAATTACATATGTCGACAATATATTTTTCATTCTTTTTTTAAATGCTTAGTATTTCATTTATAATCTTAAGTAAATTAAATTTTAATTTAATTTATAAACTTTGCTTAAAAATAAATTTTGAATTATTATGTGTTAAGAGACAAAAAAAGCTTAAAACTAATTTATACTCATTTAATTAATTTGAGAAAAAATTTATTGTCAATACTGTAATGTGTTTGGTTTTACTTAAATTTATTTTACGCTTTTCTGGTTATTGGTCCATGAAATAAAATCTATTCAAATGAAAAATTAAACCTTAGATTTCAAATAAAAATATAGTTTGCAATTATTTTCTAAAATACTCAAAAGAAAACAGTAGTTCTGTTCTGAATATTCCATCCGATCACATAAAAACACGCAAGAAGCAATTTAATAGATTACATAGAATCTAACTTTTCCAAGTGTTGTCAAAAGTAATTGCTTTGTCTTTGTTTGAAACAAGAAAACGAGGAAAGACGTAACTTGTCTTGCTTTAGAAATTACATGGTAATTTATTCATGAATAAAGCTTTTTCTTGTTTACAGGGATTGTCACTGGAACATAGATTGGTTGTCGATTTCGGAAAGGTTGTGGACTATATTGTTCTGTGACCATTCTTATCTTTTTATAATATCTTTCAGTTACAGATTTTTATTCATTTAGATACAGATTCATTGAAAGATAACTATTAAAAAATAATATAGGAATATATAGCAAGACATAGATGTAGAATACATATAAATAAAGTATATGTAGGTGATACGGCTAATATTTATAGAAATTGAAACAGCGTCAGTTGTAATAAAGTATATATATATATATATAAACTTCTTGAAATTCACAAATAAACAAAGAAGTTAATTCAAACTTTAGCAATATAAAAATTCACACCTGAATCATAAAAAATGACATAAACCAAACCAAAAACAGAAAGATAAAAATACAAACTGAATAGTGAATTATATATGAATTGAAATGGGATTAAATTAAAATTAATAGACAAAAACTAGAAATATTATGTGTATATATATATATATATATATATATATATATATAATAAAATGCAGAAGAAATAAGTACATAATCTAATAGTTAAAACTAAATATCATAATTACTTCAATAAAGTAATTAAAATCAATAAAACTTATTAAAAATACATATGAATTGAAGCTAAAGATTCAATTAAGAACGTAAAAAGAATAAGAATATGTAAATCGAAAAAAGTTTAATTATTCTTGAAAATTCTGAGACTGTATAAAAAGTTAAAGAATGAGATAAATTTAATTAAATAACTGTTTTCAGAATTTGGAATGAAAAATGACGTATAAGATATAAACCACTAAAAAAGTAAATTATTTAATGGTTTAGCTGAGAAGTAAATATAATTTTAACTTAGAACATAATTACGGATACAATTTTTTAATATCATTACAATAAAAGATACTACAAATTCAATAGTTTTAGAAATTTGTATATTAAATTCTAACCCCTCTAAAGTTACCACTTATTACAGACCTCAACTGATCCATATCATTAACATCCACAATACTTAGACCCAGATCAAATTACTACAAGGTCAAAAATTTCCGCTGATATTACAAGAACCTATATCAGTAGTAGAAATTTTACCAATACTACATTGTCCTCAGAGGGTATTTTAACCGCTCTAAAATTTTATCGACTCTTTTTAAAAAAAAAAAACGATACAGGCCGGTTTATTAAGTAAATATAGTAGAGAAATTATTGTGTGGCTAAATAAGGCCCATAGGAATTTCTGCGTAATCCTGAGGGCCAAGATCTGGCAGCTACTGTCAATCAGACTATTTAAATGTACTCTAGATTATTCACTGCCATAATTACATTAACATATTATACCATTTATTATACTTAGTAGGAAAATGGTTTTAATTTTCAAAATTAATTTAGCTCTTTATATTCCACAAATAACATGAAAAATGTTTAATAAAACACATCTGAACAAAATAGAGTTAGCGTACAGATTCTAAAGATATAAAAATAATTTTATTCTTAAGGTCTTATTTTCTGTTGTAATGGTATTTATTGGTTATTGGATATATTTAACTTATATTTTCAGTATTGTGGAAATTTTAAAGTTTCGCTTTTATTGTAATCCGTGCAAAGGATTTTGTCATATTTCATTCACTTACGCCATTTTATTCACTCATTGTCGAATTATTTTTCATTCATTAACCCTTGAATTACTATTCACTTCTTTTTGGAATATGTTTTTATTCTTCTAATCTAGTTTTATGAATGAAACCACTGGTGCACTATCTAGCAAACGTGCAAAGAGGAAATGATTTATACAACCTAAAACTGATTAAAGACCTCAATCATGTCTTAAGTTTGCAATTGCAATTTAATTTGCTGGGTATCTATTTTTTTTTATTTCTGATTTGATTTGACTTTATTTGAACTTAAATGATTGATTATGTTATTATATTTCCTTGTAAGCCATTAACTTTATTTCTTTATATATTTATACAGTATATATTTTATATCTATTTTATTTGTTATATATTTAGTTTATCTTTTATGTTTTTAAATTATAGTATTCATCACATAAAATATAATGCAATATTAATTAAAAGAAACACTAATTAACTCGCTTCAGTTACAAATTACTCTTTCAGATAAATTTCCTAATATAAATATAAGATATAATTTAACTGAAAGATTCTCAGTATTTCTATCCCATGAAACTCCACAGATCATCATTTGATTCTCCAAAACCGATTTTGCGTATGTAACTTTAGCAATTAAATCACCATTGTCAAGCATAGGACCCAATTCACGCATATGGAAGGCCATAAGCTCTTCTGGTAAGATTTTGATTGATTAATCTGTAAGATATCTCAAGTTCGGTTCATAATTTATTGATGTTATGTAATTATTAATGAAAAAAGGGCAATGTAGCATTTCGACAAATCGTTGCCCCGTAGGACCTAAGGGAAATTAAACACCTGGATTGTACCTGATAAAAAATGGGCTTAGCGTTACATGAAAAAATTCTCTAATATAGTGGAAAACTTTAAAATCCTCTCTTTCCCTATATTAGGATTCTAAACAAACTATATGAGAAGTAAACGGATCTGAAACTACTCTGATTGACTAGTCTTCAATTAGAAAATAATCTTATCATGTTTGCAAGGAAAAAAATTAATATTATTCCTTAGAAAATCAACAAATCTCATTCAACTCGTGCAACATATATTGATGTTTCTTCGGAAAGCATTCGAGGATTAATCTTTGATTTCCTATATTACGAATCATTAATTTACAATGCCACTGCAGAGTTACTCCATTTAATTTCTGTTCCATTTTTTCTTTCATACGTTACTGTACGCATAACAATCCAATTTGCAATTCCGGTGTTTCCCAGGAAGTGATTATTGATGCCTCTTTTGAGTGGAAATAATAACAGAACTTTTCGGATCTTTCACTAAAGGGAAATTTATACCAAATTTAAGACTGGAAAAGAATTCCTCATTAATGCATATGATCTGAACGTCATGGGCAGACACTCCAATTTAATTAAAACTGGCGTATATGTATGTGTCAAAATGACGTAAAATTAAGATCTTCCATAATGAATGGCTATACGCAAGGGAAAGATATTAGTTGATTCATTTTCCTCACAAAGAATAATCATACTTATATATAGTGTGGAAAATGTTAATTATTATATCAATGAAATGGGTGTTAAGTGTGATATTAATTTTCGATATCATTTAGGATATTGGAATATACATTTTGAGTACAAAATATTTGAGAATATTGATTAATGATTGTACAGTTTCCATGTGATTTGTGATGCTTTAATCTTTTCATTATAACAAAAAAAAATTGACGATAGGAAATTGGCAGATTTTGTGTCAAATAAATAGCCACAATAAAGGATTTATTATTTTAATTAACTACAAAGTGTTGTAATGACCACTTTTCAAAATTTTACTGTAAAACTGTTTGTGTATATGTTTCATAAGCAACTACATTTACCAGTAATGAATTTAAACTATGTCTTGATAAATTTCTCCTAATTTTTTTTCTTTATATTGAAATAAAATTTATAAAAAAATTAAGTGTTTTATTATCCCAATATGGTTGTGTTATCTTAAATGAAATGTTATAAGGAATCAAAGAATAAAAGAAATTGAATAAATTTATTCACAATTTCAAGACAAATGTAAAGTGGCTATTTTTAACCTTAAGAATTTCATTCTACTTCCTGTTGATTAAGCTTTTTTCATGGAATATTTTGGGGGCAAGTGATTTTAATATTGATTAGCCATTAGTATAGCCAATAAAGTGGATTTTGTATTAATTCCTGTAAAGTAATAAATTAAAATAAAATAAAATACATTCCATGCGTCTAAATGAAAATAGTCAATTTGCTTAGGAAATATGCAATGTATATGCAACTTATTGCAAAGAGTAATTTCTCATTTACGTGTATTAATGTTTCACATATTACTGTAATTTAACTTACGTAAGAGCTCTCGTGTATAGCAAATCCCCTCTTTTTATGCTACAAATTGGAATAAAAGTTTGTATTAAAGATATTTTTGATTTCAAAATATCTAAGGAGGATATTTTTAAAAATCATAGAAAATATTAAAACCCTTATTGTTCTCATATAATACATGGTTCCCGAGCGCCAGTCTGAGACTAGCGATGTTACAAGTTAAGAGGATTTTATATTCGAAGAATTGAATAATTTTATTAATAACTGTAACTCTATATACGTTTACCCACCCTCGTATCTTTTTGATATAATTTTCAGCAAAATGAGGTTTCTCATACATGTTAAAATAAGACAAATTAAATTATTATTTCATGTTATTAAGAATAATAGAGGTTAACTCTATTTATCTGTTTTAGATGTATTATCTGTTTTTTGTTTTATTAATGGATTCAATTGATTAATTTGAAGACTTAGAGATTGGTGCTCACGTTAGAAATTTAGAGAAATAATTAGCAAAAGAATTGTTACAAAAAATTCTAAATTTTTCTTTCGTCACAACATCAAATATTTTTTACAAAATTCAGATAACCTTTGTTTTGCTTATATTTTCAAATTTGATTATGTTGAAAATAAATTCATACCATTTTTAAGCATTTTTGCTACAGTAATAGTAACACTTTTTTTCCAAATTACGTATATGTATTATAATTAATTAAATTTTGTGAAAAAATTTTATAGAAATAAATATTTTTTTTAAATAAAAGAAAAAACTCTAATCCCTGAAATTATTAAAACGGTGGAAATATTTAATAAAAAATTATTATTTATATAATTAACGAAATTTTCAAATAAAAAAGAGATTTACTCTCAAAATAGATAAATTTTAAGATAAAAGAAATAAAAAGGCTTATTATAAGTCCATTTGAAGCCTTACACAAATAAAAGATCTCTTGTACACAGAAAATATATCATCAGGATTTTATAAATTGCATGATTTTTTTTATTTTTAATGAATCGTTAATGGCTTGTGAGGCATACATTCTAATACAAGAGTTGAAAATACGCTTGTGGTATTTAATTTATGTAAGAATTAACCACAAAATCACTAGCTTAGAATAATGGTGGTATATTTTGGATGCTTCCGGTGGTTTGAAATATATTTTGATAGCTGTTGAAGTCATGTTTGACTTTGCACATGACGTGAAATATTGCACTGACTCTTACCACTACTGCATCACATTTCGTGATTTGAGTAGTTGTCTTCGTCATACTTTTAAACAAAGATATTATTTCCTTATATTTTATTTTTAAATAGTTTATCTGCTTTTATTATATTTTCATGCAAATAATCATTGATATTTGCCTTATTTACAACACATTATTTGGTTTTTGGTATTTTTTAAGTTTTGTAACATTTTGTGGCAACAGTTACATCACCACGGCTAAATTTCTTTAAAGTGATTGCTCCATCATAAGAGAAATGTTAAGTCCTTAATTGAATTAGTCAAACAATGATGAAAATCAATTCGCACGCGCGCGGATTGAACATTCAAAATTCAATATCTGAATTATACATGTGAAACAGATTCCTAGATGCCTCCTAAACTAAAGATTAATACTGATACGGATCTTCCCTCTCTTATAATAATTATTTAAAACCAGTAATTATGGAACTGAGTGCATTTAGTATTTGAATATTGGCCGTCCTAAATTGACATTTCTTTCTCCATGGGAAGCACTACATCAATATCATGAAATACAAATTTATCTAACCAGTAGCCTACCAAGATTCGATTCAGTATTGTTCGTGTGATCTGAATTTGACTAGATATCAATAGAAATTCCTCTACTATCACTTCTCGCTAATAGCTCAATCAATATACTTCCAATTTCTCCCTCTCTTACCATTAAACTTCTAGTTAAATTTTCCGCAATTTGTAAATGTTATCAGATGAATCATATTCGTTACACCAACCTATTTTCAATCTAATTTACATACAGCACGGTTCTTTCAAAAGAATAGTTTATCAAACCAAATAACATCATATGAAAAACCCAAGGGTTAATTGAAGAGAAATACTTGTCAGGGATCATTACACAGGGAACAATATTCCAAAGCATATAATTTATCGTCCTGTTTGTAAAAAAGAATAATAATTTTTCTGTAATGGTAGAGATATGACGTGTATATAATTGCATTTCCCACTTTAGGGAAGCTATTCGCGTCCTTCGATTAATTTCCTTGAGTACACTTTATAATTCAATTTTAACAAAAATAAAACTTCGACTTAATC
>BMAW01090060.1:0-15651 GCA_019974015.1 Nephila pilipes | reverse complement strand
TTTAGTTGAAAATTTATCTGCGTGTATAGCATATATCGTAATAATATGAAAATAATTGTATACTTTAAATTTTATTCCTATAAAATGAGCATATTGCGATATTATGATATACATTCAACTAATCGTAATTGTTGCATGAAATTAAACTTGCTAAAATATATAATAACTCTTTAAATATTCAAGAAATTCAGGCAAAAAAAATACAGTTGACAAAGAAAGTATTAGAACACAGTGAAAATTGGAATTTTCAAGCAAATGAAATGAAACTAATCGAATACTTTTTTTTTGTAAGATCGCATTTCTCGCAAGACAATATGTAATAACTAAGAAAAATATTTAAAGTGAATACAAACTTTTAAAAATAAAAATAAAATAAGCACTGCCAAAAAAAAGAAAAAGGGTGTATGCAAATTACAGCGTACGGTTACATCATTACACTTTGTTCAGTTTAGTTTTTATTAACGTCGCACTAGAAGCAACACGAGGGCTATTGGCGACGGACCTCGTAATTTTGAACCACGGTCAAGTGATAAGGTCGACACCTGAGCTGGAACCCCCCATCTCCTACATTACACTTTGAAAGTCAACCTCAAATGAGCTTTCAGTTAAAAACACTCGTTTATTTGTTTTCAATTCATTCAAATCAGATTACGAGTAAATTTTCTCTCTTGGCACATAAAACTAAAGACATTGCGTTTGGCGAAGAGGAAACTAGTTCTCTATCTGCGCCATAGGGGTTAAACATTTCTGAAATATTTAACTGTTTAGAAATTTCACATATGCTCAATCTATATTATTCATAAGAAAAATGAGACTGGAGTGGTAGATAATGAGCAGGGAGACCAAGAAAATAGAATGTTAGAGAACGACGGCAACTGGCGAAAAATGCTCAGAATAATCCATCGAGGGAGTGAAGGTGAAATTTCATGGCGCAAGAGCCAGATGTATTATATTTAGGATATTTTAATTCTTATATAAAATAACGGTATTAGCGAAAAATTTTTTACAGAAAATGGAAGAAGAGAGTCATAAATGCAAATTTTTCTCATTTTCAAACTTCGGAGTATGCAAAATTTTGAGTCTGATGTCAAAAACGACGCTTTAGTAACAGCGAATGAAATTTGTCTTTCAACTTAACGAAAGACAAAGCCGAAAAGAATGATCGACATTCAATAAGTGTGTTGTTTCGATGATTGCGATGTCTCAACGAAAACATTTAACCTAATTCAGAAACCTGGAGAATTGTTGGACAGTTGAAGGGGAGCTAAACACAAGCCAAAGTAGCAGAAGCTACTGGAGTTGCACAAAGTGTGATTTCCAGAATCTGGAACCGTTTCTTGGAGACTGGAAGTGCAGGCCGAAGACCAGGGCAAGGTCGAAGACGTGCAACAACGCCCAATGAAGATGGATATTTAACACTAACGGCTCGGAATATGAATGCCACTCTTCTTCAGCAACCCCTTCGCTCGGCTACTGGCACCACAATTTTGACTCAAACTGTCCGAAACAGGCTCCACGCTGTAGGACTGTTTGCTCGCCGACCAATGGTACGTGTTACATACACTAAGAGCAAGGCACCAACGCGCCCGATGGATATGGGCAACCGAGCATTTGAACTGGAGAAATGAATGGCGCAATGTTATTTTCTCTGAAGAGTCCCGTTTTTCTGTTCATCCTGATGATAGGCGTAATTTATCTGGAGGGATCATGGCGCTAGAAACAATCCTGCGTTCGTGCTTGGAAGTTTCAGATTTGGCGGAGGTGGAGTGATGGTCTATGCTGGCATCTCCATTGGTGGGCGCACCGATCTCTACATCATTCGAAATGGAGCTCTGACCGGTCGCCGATATAGGGATGAGATCTTAAGACCTATTGTAGTCCCGTACGCTGCAGCAATTGGAGATGAATTCATCTTAATGGACGACAACTGCAGGCCACATCTTACCAATTTAGAGGGTGATTTCCTTTTAGAGGAGGGAATCGTACGAATGGAATGGCCAGCGTATTCTCCGGACATGAACCCAATGGAACACGTTTTGGACATTCTAGGCCGACGAGTTGCTGGCCGCTTACCATCCCCCACGAACTCTCCAAGAACTGGAAAGAGCTCTTCTGGAGGAGTGGGATAGAATACCCCAGCTCCTCATAAATAACCTCATTGACTCCATGCCTCAAAGGTGTTCAGCGTTGTTGGCCGTCCGGGGAAACCATACCCCCTACTAAAAACTTTCTTTCAAGTAAATACCCTTTTTTTATTCGATTTTTCTCGAATGCACAAATTGTGTTTTTTTCCTTTTGTGTCTAAATGCTAAGTAATACACATTTTTTATGCTAAACATGCTTGATTTTTTTTCTTATATAGCCTACCAAGTCTGTCGATCATGTATCAATCACATAAACAATTCCCCAGCCGCTTAATCCACCCAAAAACCTCAATATCCTTTAATTGTTTTGAGCAGTGTATTTATTAACTGTGATGTAGACGATTGAATGAGTGGTTGAGTGAAAGTGTTTTGGCACAAAAGCTAGATTTGGCCATGCTGCGCCAAACAAAGTAAGTGAGCTAGTGTAAAGTTAGTAAAGAGTAAAAATGTAACTAGTTTAGTTTCTATTAACGTCACACTAGAAGCAACACGAGGGCTATTGGGGACGGACCTCGTAATTTTGAACCTCGGTCAAGTGACGAGAATGACACCAGGGTTGGTTCCACCCACTCCTAACTCCCACACCACTCCAAAGGGAGGACTTTGAACCTCGACAGATTTTTTTGTTCATCAATCCCCGCTGCATGACTGGCGGGTCTTTTGTGGCATCAAGACTCGAACCCACGACTCGATGAAAACTGCCGGCCGCGACCACAGCCACTCGATTGAAGATTGGGCAAGCGGGAAAATAACACCAAGGAAGGTAATCCCGTGAAGGGGTACCTTCTTTAGAATAATAATGCAAAAATAGATTTATCTGAAAATGTCTTTTTTTTCTCTGATTAATGTATTATTCACCTTAGTGTGATTAGCAAGGGCTTAAGGCGTGAAAGCCAAATCTGGCTAAACAATGCGGAAAATTTGTTTGCAATATCACATCAGATTTCAAAACCACAAAATGATAAATAAAAGACGAAATGATAGAAAAAATACAGGCAATATGTTTATTTTCGCCTCAATTGTCTAGACTCTTTAACTCAAATCCTTTCGGTCACAATGCTCAGGCTTCACACAGTGACGGTCACAGCGTACTCGCGATAAGATTAATATAACGGGATGTTACCGTGCGTTCAAATTTAATAAAAAAAATTTGGATTCACGCGATAAAATGCAAAATGAAAATTATAAAAGCCTTTAATTATATATTTAATAGCTATCATTTTTGTTCATATACATTTGGATTTTTTTTAATGCAAAAACCATTATGTTCTCTACATATCATGTTGGTGTTCGATTGAAATTTTCTTTCCTTTCTCAGAACTCAACTTTCACGTCATCTCTATTGTAGTAGTCAATTGATGTTTATTGTTAAGTCAATTTCAATAGATCCACTCGCAAGGAACCGTAATTCATATCCATCAATCCGTGGTCAAGGGTATTTCAAGGAGAACTAAAGGGAATTTTTGTGATGTAGATAATATTAATTTATAGGTTTTAATCCTTTTCCCCATAGACAAAAGATTCGGAGATATTTGCAAATATCAAATTGGTGATACTTTTTTTTTCATGAAAGCGTGAGATTTTATTTAAACGACCATCAATATTTCGCAACGATGGTTGTTGATTGGTTAGTTCTATTAACGTCGCATTAGAAGCAACTCCAGGGCTATTGGCACAGGACCTCGTAATTTTGAACCTCACTCAAGTGACGAGGATGACATCTGAACTGTTAACTATCTCCTACCTTCAATACTACGCCAACAGATTTTGGGCCTCGACAGATTAATGCGCATCAGCCTCGGCTTCACGGCGGGTCTTTAATGGCATCAAGGCTCGAACCTGCGACTCGACGAAAACCGACGGCCGCAATTCCGCGACCATGACCACTATGCTATCGCGGCCACAATATTTCGCAAGCACCGATGGTGCACATGAAAAACGCTCGTCTACAGATCCAGAGTTCTCGGGTTCGAAACCAAGTGGTGACATTCAAAATTCAAGCGAAAATTTAGTTTAATTGTTCTCCGTTTTATATTACAATTTCGAACATCTTCGAAAATATTATTTATGTTTCCAGAGCAGTGCACTTTAATATTCTACTGCAGTATATAAAGTCAGATAGTTCCCATCTAAATTTAGCTGCTCTTAGTTCGTCAATAAAGTCACATTATTCGGACACCTATTGCGTCTTCAACCTGCTAAAAGATCTACGCTACAATATTCCAGTTTTTGCATGCTCTCATAGCAATTTTTATTTCATACTGAACAAAGCAAATTTTTTCACAGCAATTTTCATAAATTTCCTTTTCCTTAGTATAATAATTATATTTTTTTAAAAGTTGTATCAAATACGCAGCTTGTTTACTTAAAATAACCGAAACACTAAAAAATGCTGAAAAGGGGGGAAAAAATTCTTTTTTTGTTATTTCTGTTCAAAAAAAAGTGGGTGTTTCGCTGAATCCTTAGATGTAAAAGAAAAATTTTGATCAGCAAAACGTACAGAACATGTAATTTAAAAATTATAAATACACATACCACATCATCGGGCGGGCAGACTGCTTTAGCCTTTTTCTCTGAATGTTTTTCAGGGAGGGAGGGGGGGAGGTCTGAACACGATCCCGAAATTTTTTCTATCCATATCGCTGATATTTTTCGCATTAATTTCCATCGTGAACAAAAATTTTCTCTACACAAATTTTAAGTATTGCACAGTATTTGTCTCAAACTTTAGGGATATTTGAATCATAAAATTTAATATTTTACAATATTATTAAAATTATAATTATGTTCAACGTATAGAATGTTATGTTCGTATGCACTTCGCAAAAAAAAAAAAAAATTACAAGAAATAAAAGTAGTAGTGTTAATGCAAGATTATGCTAAAAATATACTATTTATAATTGTAAATAGAGCTATTTATATTACTAATTCATCAAACATAAATAATTATGTTCATAAATATGATTTTGATTTCGTAAACATTGACCCAAATTCTTTTCCAGATAATTTCAATGTCAAACTTTGACTTTCATTGCCTTTAATTTCGTGTAATTTTGAACCACGGTCAAAGGACAAGGACAACACCCGAGTTGGAACTCTACTCTCTCTTAACATCCACACCGAGTCAACGCGAGGAGCTTCAATGTGCATCAGACCCGCAACATGTGAACGTGAGACAGTTAAATTTATTGGAGCAAGAGCCAGATGAGGCTATACTGCGCCAAACAAGGTGAATCGGTGATCTAGACACTAAAACACTAAAAAAAAGATATTGGTCGACGAGGATGGTCGATAATGGAGTGATTGAAAGTGAAGTTTATAGGCGCATGAGCCAGATGTGGTCATGCAGCACCAAACAAGATGCAACTGTGGTCTCAATGTGTGAAAAAAATTGAAAATTGGGTGACAAGTAGGGTCCAATATAAAGAAGGATCTCTGGGGTATTCCGGAGGCGCGTCACCTGTGTACTCATTTTAGTCGACTCTTACGACATGCATGAGCGACAGTGGGACTATTCTGTCACACCCGGTCGCCACACGGGTCCAGACTCCCAACATATCCTATATCTATTGGTTTGAGGATTCGAGCTCACAGCTCGACGGAAAAAACACCAGTCTCGAGCTCGCGACCATGACCATTCGGGTACTACTGCCGTACACTACACACCACAGGTTTAGTTTAGTTTTTATTAACGTCGCATTTGAAGCAACACGAGGGCTATTGGCGACGGACCTCGTAATTTTGAACCACGGTCAAGTGACGACACCTGAGCTGGCACCCCCTCTCCTAACATCCACACCACGCCAACGGGAGGACTTTGGGCCCCGAACAGATTTAACGTGCATCAGCCCCGGCTACACGGCGGGTCTTTGGCGGCCAAGGATCGAACCCGCGACTGAACTACACACCACAGGACAGGATGGATAATTTCAATCCGCGGTAAATCATGGAGTGAGTGACTGCGAGGTTTTATGGCGCAAGAACCAAAGTAGGCTATGATGCGCCTAACATTTGTAACGTAAATCATGGAGACGACATACCTGGAGTGATACCACACTCTTTACATGTACACAAAATTTGTTTTTGCTCCATTTTGCTTATATTATCGTCGCACTTTGAAGCAACACGAGGTCGATTGACAACAGAACAAATAATTTTGAGCCTTGGTCAAGGGACAAAGGCAACTTCTAAAACTTTAACACCGCGTCTTAGAGACGATCATGGGATTGAAAAAACTTGAAAATAAGATAATTGGTTAACAAGAATGTTTCGTTCGGTTTTATTAACGTCGCGCCAGAAGCAACACAAGGGTTATTGGCGATGGACCTCGTAATTTTGAATCTTGGTCAAGTGATGAGGACGACACCTGAGCTAGAACCCCCCTCCCTTTCTAATTTCTACACCACGCCCACGAGAGGACTTTGGGACTCTACAGATTTAACGTACATTAGCCCCGGCTATACGGCATCAAGGTTCGAACCCTCTACTCGACGAAAACTGCCTGCCGCGAGTCCGCAGCTATGACCACTAGGCTGCCACGGTTAACAAGGAGGAGGGTCGAAAGTAAAGAAGAATCGCTTAAGTACACCGATGGTGAGTTACTCGAGTTTACCGGAGTTAGTGGGCCCCGGGTACTCACTAGAGTACCCGAGGGTCATGATTCCAGACCTAAAGAACTGAGGGGTCGAAATGTCAAGAGTGTCAAAACTTAAGGTAATTGATTCCTTAAAACGTCCGCCGTGAATTGTTTCAAGTTGAATCTGTGGAAGCTCTAAATTGGTGTTGGAAGTTCAGGTCCTCCCGTTGGCGTGGTGTGGAAGTTAGGAGAGGTGGTCCCTACTCAGATGTCTTCCTCCTTACTAGACCGAGGTTCAAAATTACGCGGTCCATCGTCAATGGTCCTCGTGTTGCTTTTTTGTCAAACTTTAATACACAATCAATCAACATACATACTAACATTTCAGAACAATGAAAAGCATGTTACAGTTAGCAATGAGAAGACTGAATGGGCACATTAAGATCGAAATTATACATCAGTTCAAAGAAAATGCGCCTTTCGACATTTTTTGGTGAAATACCATCTTTACTACTGGATTGAAGTAAAATGACACAAATAATATTTAAAGCTGATTCAAACATACAGAATCTTGATGTTATTTTCATTACACGAAACAGGAACCATTTTTGAAAATACTCATAACTTCAAAATGATCGATAATTCAAATGAGTAATTATCACCCGGAACACGTGAGCCACTTAACATCCCATATTTAAAATAATTGGCGCCACCTTCGTAAGTTTTAAAACATGGAAACTCAATTTTATATTTTGTTGCTAAATTACAAAACTGATCATTTAATATGATAAATCGATTAAAAAAGTAATAATTTGATGACAGCCGAAAAAAAAAATTAACAGTATATTTAAATAAGTGATTCGCATTCTGAAAATCGTGTGAGCTTCCTCCGACTTTCCTGTGGCCGCGGTAGCTTCGTGGTCATGGACGCGGACGGCGGTTTTCGTCGAGTCATGGGTTCGAGCCTTGGTGCCACTGAAGACCCGCCGTGTAACCGGGGCTGAATCTTCCCGAATCGTGGTGTGGAAGTTAGGAGAGGGCGGCAACAGTTCAAATGTCGTCCTCGTCACTTTAGCGAGGTTCAAAATTACGAGATCCGTCACCAATAGCCCTCGCGTTGTTTCTCAGTGCGACGTTAATTAAACCAAACTTCATAAAAATATTGATTGTTCAAGTGTCGCACTTCGAAGCAACATAAGGACTTAGAAGAAACATGACAGATCAAATAATTTTGAGTATCGGTCAAGTGACGAGGACGACAATTGAGGCAGCCCTTCCCTCAAGATTTTCACAACCACGCCAACGGAAGGATTTGGAACCTCAATAGATTTGACGATGCTACACGATGAGTCTTGAATGTCATCAGGACTCGAACCCACGACTCACGGAAACGAAACCGGCTGCGATTTTGTGACAATAACCACTGCCTACCGTGGCCATTCGAAAACATCACATATGAATCAATTACACATGTGACAGCCAAACTTTCCAAATACTAGTCTTAGTTGAAATGAGGTCTCTAATTCTTGGACTCGCATTTAAAAATAAACAACTAACTCAGCCTAGATTAGACAAACAAATATCCGTCCATAGCATAAGAGTTCATTTTTTAAAAACCAACTGTCGAAATGAAGTACTAAAGCTACGCTATTTGAAGTATTATATATACAGTGGCTCAAACAATTGAGGATACACCTTACTTTCACTTAATATATATCCAACTTTTAATGAAAATAACACATTAACTAGAATAGAAGACGTATTTTTACTTTTACACGTAATAAAAATGGTTAATTTACAGTAAAAATAACGAAAATCAACAAAAAAATATCTAAAATTAAAAGTTTCACAAATATTAGAAGTAAACATAGGCAGATCTTTACCTCAAAAAATTAAGGATACACCAATGAAATTTTTTCGATATATTACATGCATAGACAGTATCAGTATTTTGTTGCATATTCTTTGGCTTTTATAATGTCCTCCAAACGTCTTGGTACCGATTCGACCAATTTTTTAGTGGTATCTGGAGATATTTTATCCCATTCTTCTTGTAACACTTGCTTTAAATGGGCTTTGTTTCTATTCTGGTGTTTTTGGACCGCTGTTTCTAGTGTGGCCCACAAATTTTCTATGACATTGATGTCAGGGGACTGTGGCGGTGTGTGCAATTGCTGTTTACAATGAAAAAGACACCACATTTTGACATTACGTGCCGTGTGTTTGGGGTCGTTGTCGTGCTGAAATATAAAATTTCCATTTAAACCCAATTTTTGTGCACTCTCTTTAAGATTGTTGCGGAGTATGTCTCTATAAAGCTTATGATCCATTATACCATCTATAAAAACTAAATTTCCTACCCCATTTGTAGCCATACAACCCCAAACCATGACGGAGCCACCACCATGTTTAACTGTAGGACGTAAATGTTTTGGATCCAAAGCGGTGTTCGGCTTTCTCCAAACGGTGTGACGACCATCGCTTCCAAAAATGTTGAATTTACTTTCATCACTAAATATAACTTTCTTCCAAAAGTTTTCTGTCTTCAACTGATGAGTTTTTGCAAACTCCAAACGCTTTTTCTGATTTTGTAAGCTTATGAAAGGTTTCTTTCTAGCTACTCGACTGCTATATCCAGCATGTCTAATCACATTTCTCACAGTTTCAGCACTTACACTTCTGCAGATTATTCGAGAAGTTTCTGCAGCTAGTTTGACTGCACTCAGTTTAGGATTAATCTTGATATCTTTTAAAATTTTCCTTTTAGCTACATCACTCAGAATACTTTTCCTTCCTCTTCCACTCTTATTTTGAATTAATCCATCGCGTTTAAATTTCCCAATGATTTTCTGGACACATGAGTGACTTCTACCGACAATTTCAGCTATTTCACGATAAGATTTTCCCTTCTTAAATAACCTTAATATAAATTTTCTTAAATCAATACTAGTCTCTTTCCGAGGAGCCATTTTCCATTTAAAATTACAGCTTTATATTCTCATAACCAACTTCAAAAGACAGAAATAACAGTTGAAAAAGTTTAGGATAAAATTTCACAAACTTTAGTAGCAAGCAAAAAGAAATCAAGTGGTAGTTAAACAAAAATTTCATTTGTGTATCCTCAATTTTTTGAGGTAAAAATCTGCTTATGTTTATTTGAAATGCCTCTAAAAAGTTTTATTTTAGAATTTTGTCGTTGATTTTTCTTTATTTTTACTGTTAATTAAACCTTTTGTTATGTCTAAGAATAAAAATTCGTTTGCACTTCTGGTTAAAGTGTTATTTTGATTGAAAGTTGGATTTATCAAGTAAAAGTAAGGTGTATCCTCAATTGTTTGTGCCACTGTATTTTGATCTACTGTCACAAACAAGGACGACACCATAGTTGATATTTCAGCCTCTAACAATATGACGTCTACGAAATGATGGGGTTTGATACGAAATAAAAATGATTGATCTATTTAATGATTTTAGGAATTGCCAGTCACAACACAAATTGCTACAACTACCAGTGACGGATCCTGTGGGTGGACACGTGCCTCTCCTGTCATAATTTAACAGGCCAGACAAAATAACATAGCTGAGGAAGAAAAAAAATCTCAGCCAATTTTAATAGGATTTATTTCGTCATTTCTCTTCCAAAAGGTTCGATGTGTCAAAGCATAGAACCGAGCTGTCTATCGTACTATAATTTTTTAATTCTCAACTTGAATTTCATTCCCGAGTAAATATTTAGTTCATTTTTAGATTAAGTACTAAATAATCATAAATAATTTACATAGTTAAGTATTAAGAGAGAACTTTTTCCCAAGAAAAAACAAATGTGCCCCCTTGAGGATTTAATGCACCCTCTGTCGATTTTTTCCCCAGGATTTGCCACAGATAATAAGTTACCGGCAAGCGTTAGAATTACTTAGCATGATTTAAATAAAATATTAACTGAAAATTACGCGAATAATAAAAGGATTTAAAGAAATTAATAGATTTTTAATACATACGATTTCATTAAAAACAAACATTTAAAAAGCAATAATATATTTGTAATATGCTTTAAACATAAGTTGTGCGGGGAATTTTAAGTAAATGGGCAGTAAATAAATATGCATTACTTCCAAAAATAGGAACAAAATTAAAAATTACGTCTGAATTTAGAACAGTTGCCTATTCTACACAGTTCAAATATTTTCGCTCGAACTGAATTTTATTTTAAATTTACAAATTTTCATCAAAATTCTTACTCTGGTCTTATATCTCTGCACGTAGAGCCAAATTCTTATCGAAAAATAAATGCTTTATCTAAATCAAATTGTCAACACACGCTATTCGCGGAAATTTATACAAGATATTGGAATTCAACATTGAATTTTTAATATTTTTAAATCATTATTACTTCAGCAGTATTCATCATATTTTACACAGTAAAAGCATTTAAAAAACATGACAAAAATATTAGTAAAAATGGTTATCATTCCTACGTTTCAAACTTCCAATGCTTTCACGCATTATTTATACATCAGAAGACTTACAAACACTCATATTTTCACAATAAAAACTCCTGTTTTCAGCATTTAATAAAATACAATAAATAGCATAATATTTAGTTTACATCATTTCAAAAAAAGGTTTATCTGAAACGAATTAACGAAACAAACAAAAGTAAAACAATATGGAGATTAAAAAGATAAAAATATGCTTACCATCTACAGAAACAGCTTCTGTGATAATCAGCAAAAAAAGTCCAAATACGAACAAATTCATTTTTCTTAAATAGAAAGACCTAGTAAGCGGCTTAGTTAAGAGTTAGTATGAAATTCCCCGATACGTTCAAAACCAATGGGATATCCCTCACTTTCCGATCGCCAACAAGAGGAGCGGAATTGCATGCATCTATACTCGATGTCGTATCGTTCAGAAGTTGATGCTACACGCCTCACAGCCAAATTGGCGAGGAGAATTATCGGATGTTTAGGATTTTAAGTACTTGACCTCATTAACTAAACGTTGTTCGGAGAAATATTGCTTACTCTATATTGTTGAATGAGAATGAGTATTCTCTTTCTCGTAAAAAAAAATAACGTGATAAAAAAAAAAGCTGGATATCGATGAATGAATCATTCCAGAAAGCATAAAAGGCTTAACTGAACGAAAAAAAATACTTTTATAGTGGAAGAGATTCTAAAATCCCTTCTTTTTAATTGATTTATATTACATAATGTGCTCGTAAACATTTTTTTTTTTTTTGCTGAGTTGTTTATGAAGCTAAATTAATTCTGGAATGAAATGTTACAATCAATCATACTTAACAAACGATTTTTTCCTGTCTATTCTGAAAATAAAATTCTATTTCTATGTAAACTGCTCATAAATAATTTACGAATTGCTCTTTTAAACTATCATTAAAAGTCGAATTCTCTTTTTTTTAATCAGAAGAATCTAATTATTCTTTTATCGCAGAAAGAACATTAGTGTTTTACGTTACGAAATTTATAGTCTCGTTTTACATTGCAATCATGATGTTTAATATGTATTCTTGTTATTGTTAGCTTATTTATTATTTCTCATGATGTGATATTATTAATCTGATAATTTTTCGATCAACATTTATGAGCCATATATACCAAAAATTGTTTAATTATTCAAATAAAATTTGATTTAGTGTCACCTATAGTAATTCTTGTTTTCGAATATTTGATGTTTTACATTCAGCAGTATAAAAAAATAAGTACTAAAAATTAAAAAAACGACTTTGTTTTTTAGGCACATATATTCTTATTTATCCATTTTATAATATTGTTATGTTAAAAAAAATGCTTCAAAAGGCTTTTAATTAAAATTATTTATTCAGAAAGCTCAATCAGTTTTCTTCCAACTGTGTGTAGTGAGAGAGCAAACGTGTCATTTTTTGCAAAAAAAAAAAAAAAAATTGATCCCTTTATGATCCGGAGCATCACCATTCCAGCCTTGCTAGTAATCTTACGTTTTTATACTGGCAAACAAGCCATCCAAATATATTTATTTTGCCTTTCAACTTCTGTAGAATAATGCAACCTATCAATACAAAACAATACATTTTCGTTAGTTTTAATTATTTTGTGTATTTAACATTTTATTTGCGTGCACTGTAATAATTTTCATACAATAGTACATACCTTACGTTGTTTAAATGCGCTATTAATTAGTGATTTACCAGTAATTCGGCTTTTCCGGTAATCCAGCGGTACTCTGGCACAGTATGTACTGGATAACCGAGAGAATACTGTACTAGTAATTAAATATTTATTTAGTTCGGTATTCTCGAGCTAAGATTTCGCTTGCCTGGTGCTTTGTGTGGCGTGGATTCTCTCATATCTCCTAACTAGACTCTTTTTTCACATGTGCTAGCATGCTGTTTTATGGAGAAAATGGCGTCGACAAAAATGCATGGTCATAAAATAAAGGATACAAGATTGACAGTATAATACATTTTGAATACAATAATTGAATTTTGTTTGCTTTTGTTGTATTTACATTGGGCTCAGAGGCCGCGGTACCCTAATGGTCATGGTCGCGGACTCGCAGCAGGCGCTTTTCATTGAGTCGTGGATTCGAACCTTGATGCCACAAAGACCCGCCGTGAAGTCGGGGCTAATGCACGTTAAATCTGTCGAGGCTCAAAGTCTTTCCATTGGCGTGGTGTGGAAGTTAGGAGAGGGAAGGCAAATGAGGCGTCGTCCTCGTCACTTGACCGAGGTTCAAAATTACGACGTTCGTCGCCAATAGCCATCGTGAAAGGCATCAACAAAAATGTGCGACGTTAATGTAACCAAACCAAACATTTTGTAAAAATATTATTTAATTTTCTGCTTTTATTTTAATATCCAAACAAAACATTATTATCGACTTTAATCATTTATCATTTGATCTTATTTTTATATTTATTTTATAAATGGGTTTTTTTTTTTCCGTAGAATCGTCTGTTTTAATTCTTTTTGTTGTTAATATTGGCAACGTTTTTATATTTCAATTTTTGTATTTTTATGTATTTTTATTTTGCATTTTGTATTGTTTTTGTATTTTGTATTACTTTTGAAAATTAAAACACTTTAAGAATTTGAAGCAGGTATTTCCTTTGCTTGATAGCAAATTGCTTGGAGCTTGGGGCTTGGAAGTACGTTACTTCACTCAATTTAATATTCATTTTAAATAATTCTACTTTTCGCGAATCAAAAAGAAAACCTGGAACTTTTCGGAATTAAATTTCCACAACCAATCTCAATTTCTTTTTTTTTTTCTTCCTTTTCTCCATACTTTAGCCATCCAGTCGTTTTTTCAATTGAATTTTTAAAGCAGAGTATATGATCTTTCTTCCCTTTTAGAAATTTACGAGAATTATGTATCATAAGATACATTTTTGGAGAATAATAAGAAATTTTTTATGACTTTTGGGCAGAAATGGTATTAGCTTTGAAAAGAATAATTTAAAGTACCACGAGAATTTTTATCCCGATGAAACTATGTGCTCTGTAATTTCAATATTTTTGCAAATACTTTCAAGTTTGCATTAAAATATTTATATATAGCATTAATCCATTGTATTGAATACAAAATTTTAATTACCCATGCTATGTGCTTGAAAACTTCCCTAGCTCATTAAGACCTCAAAATTGCATTTAATGGAAGTGGGATAAAAATTCTCTACATTCAGTTCTTCTCTTTCCCCAAAAAGAAATTTACCCGTTGGATTTCAGTACAGTAATTGTCTTTAATCGGCACAGTCTATAATCCAGCATAGATCGAATCGTTCCCTGCAATTTTTCATGTACATTCGGTAGTTTGTTGACCATGACCGCCAGGTCGCGACACAGGACTGTTATCATTTCGCCCCACATTTATGTAATTGTCTGTTTTGATTTCATTAAATGGTTTTTTTTTTTTTTTTTTTTTTTTTTTGGGGTGGTTTTTTTTTTTTTATCAATACATGTATATTCAATTAAGTTGACGCTGAATGTTTGAATTTCATTTCATATTTGCTAGAATGATGAAATCGGATATTTATATCGTCTATAGCGTTTCTTAAACATTTAGCCTTGAGAACTTATTCCCATGCTTAAAAATTTCGCGAACACCTTCCTCCCAACCATAAGTATGCGCGAAAAAAATACATTGATTAAATTATAACTTAATTTTCAGTTTAATGAATACATAAAAAAATACACGCAATGCAACTTATTTAATTTTCATTAAAATTTTATTTTGTTAAATTAAAATGGCATGCTCATATTTTTATATTATTCGTGGGCAAGAAATAATATCATCTTAAAATATAAGTGAGTGAAGTGATTTCTCTTATAACAGTTATTAAAATAAATATCAATCTTAGTCGAATAAAAAAGTAAAATACAATGCTATATTGTACTCTCAATGTAAAGATTTATGACAGAATTCAAAGTGCTGAATATACTAAAATAACATTTCCACACAAAACGCAGCGGCGCCGAGACTTATTGGCCCGGATGGAGCGGGACGTTTTGTATTATGCATTTGAGGTCATAATTTCATTCCGAAATATGCATAAATTCCATTGCGACATCGCTATAATAATGCGCTTAGTGGTATTTTTTAAATATATAAATCTGATTTATATGGCTCAACTTAGCAGGTATTATGAATTTTATAATTGCGCTACGAGATAAATATAAAATATTAAATTAAAGACGATAATGAATAGATTGAGACTAATGTTTCTCTGAATTCATGATGTAAGTTAAATTTTCGGGACGTTTCCATTTCGCTTTGTCAACCTGTTTGGGGTCGCCATTCATAATTTAAGAAAGTGGCAGAGGTAGCCAAGTGGTCATGGGCGCGGACTCGCGGCCGCCGGTTTCCGTCGAGTAGTGGGTTCGAACCCTGTTGCCACAAAGACCCGCAGCCTAGCTGAAGCACGCAAAATCT
>BMAW01090050.1:0-16167 GCA_019974015.1 Nephila pilipes | reverse complement strand
GAGAGTGCAGCGAAGAACAACCTGCTTACCTGGGATGACTTCAGCACCTGTGGTCCAAAGGTAATCCAATCTTGATTTAAACAATGGAAATCAAAGCGTAGCACTGCTCGCGCGATTAAGCTGATAAGAACAGATTTCAAAACTTTTTATTTCAGCATATAGTTTACAGGTAAGAGTTACAAAGTTAAAATAGCCGAAACATAGTTTAAGGATGTCATAATAAAAATAATCTTCAGGGTCACAAGACCCCAGGACGAAATCTGTAGTTTAAAAGTCCACACAGTTAAAAGCTAAATAGCAAAAAGTCCACGTCGAAAGAAGAGAGTTCCACAGCAAGACGGGACGAGAGAAAACACGGCAAATCCAAACTCCAAAGATCTTCTGCAGGCAGAAGCGGGCACACGACAAAAAAGAACCACTCAGCTTCACAGGGCAGAAGAAGAAGATCGCTTCTCGGAAGCTCCAGAGGGCGAGAGAAAGGCGAGGCTCCAAGGAGACCGGAGAGACCATCCACAATCCAGCAAGGCGTTCGTCAGGGCACATAAAAAGGAAGAAAAACACATTAGATCATAAAATACAATAAAATACAATATAAGATACAATATAATAAGTCAATCAAATAGTAAAAACAATGCACAATGAAAACAATGGAATGAATATATATACAGTGGATACAAATGTGAGAACAAAGTCAAAAATATACATCAAAAATACCTTCGTAAAGGTATCAAACAAAAGGAAAGACATGAGTTTAAAAGAGGGGAAAACAGGGAGTGCAACGCAGGCTCACCTGTTAACCCGAGAATGAATTCCTCGCTGTGAGGAATATTCATAAAAGACATGTGAGAACAGAATCTATAATTAATAGTCATGGGAGACCGGACAAAACCTGTCTCCCGTAAAACCAAGCCACATAAAAAGATGATCAACAAGATGATTGGATCAATAAAAAAAACAACGATGGAAGATGTTGAAGATGGGACGGAAATAAAAGTGGCGATAAAATTACAAGTTAAAAATGAAGACAACCACACCGGCGAAGAGCAAGCTCCTCAAGCCGGGAGAATAAAAACATCCAAAAAGCTTGATAAGAAAGTTTGAGTAAAATTAGCAAAAAGATGTAAAATTGGCCAGGAGGCCAAAAAGAAACGAATGATGCTCATCGGTGGGAGGGATCAATACTGTTTCTTATCAGTAAGATGTTGGATATAAATATCCCTACTCCACCGAATGGTGTCCGAACAGATGAGTTTCCGCATAAGTTTAGCATATTTCTTGGAAACCCCCATCTGTGCCAGAGCAGCATCATTCGACGGATCCCACGAGCCCAGAGAGCCGACCACAATGGCATCGACATGGGCGACTTTTCCCTCCCGACGTAGATGTTCAACAATCGGGAGGTACTTGTCGATTTTGCCTTGACGTGCTTTGGCAAAAGAAGATAGTCGGTCCTCGAAGGCAACGGTGAAGTCGATGACAAATACTTCACCGGACTTCTTCGTCAGAACCATGTCGGGGATCAAAGTTTGAGCGATCCCCGGGAATTTCTTGTTAATGGCCACAGAGCCAACAGATGAAGAAATGGCTCTGGCCACACGGTTCTGAATGGCGTCATGCCGCCTCTTCCAAGCGTCGCTGTGTGGCTTACAGTGATTAAGAACGTGAGGGATAGTTTCCCTCACGTAGCCACACTTACGGCACTTGGGATTACGCTTACTGAAACGCATTGTAGCGTTCAGTTGCAGGCATCCCAGGCGGGCGCGATGAATGAAATTCCAATCGCAAAAACGAGTAAAATCTCCCGCCTGAAGAAAATGGTTGGATGCAGGGTGCTGGGAGAACACCTCCACGGTCTTCCCCTGGTCAACCAGACTAGACAACTGTCTGATGTAATGGCTCTCCGGATCGTCTCTGAGGAGCCGGGCAACCAGGCCTGCAGTGGACGGAACCACGCAGACCGGGTTGGGAGAGCGGAAGATGTTGAGATTAAAACACCCCAGCTCCTCATTGTAAATCCATGAAAATTTGATATATTTGTAGAGACGATCTGCCGCCTGCCTAGCCCGGGACCATAGGGTGGAGTGGTCCCCTGACTCCCGAGCAAAGTCACCCGCCTTGTTCCCGTTAAGGAACTCGGCGCACTCGCTCGGGGTGGGATCGCGGAGGATTTTCTTCCGCACGACACCCTGCAGGCCTGCAAAGGCGACATCGGATGTTAGTTGATCGTCCGACGCCAGAAGTCTGAATGCGTGGGATATAGAGTGAACGTCCAGAAGGGCCCTGAAGTGAGGTAGGGCAGCCCCACCCTTGTTAGATGACAAGTGGACAAGATTAACGTTAGCCCGGGTGGGGAGATTTAGGATGCGCTTACCAGTCGATATGAGTGTTTTATCTAATTCGGCGACATCCCTCTTCTGGATGTGGGAGTTCCTGCAAAGGAACTCCGCTCTGGAGAGAACGTGGGCTCTTATCGCAGTGAGTTTCTGCCAGGGGGCCAGAGGGGAAGCCGCAACGAGCTTCACGTCCCTGGTGATCCCCCGGAAGAACTCAGAATTATCTTGTTTATACGAAAGACCCACGCGGACACCTAAATATTTATAGGCCTCCTGGTCATTGATGTTAAGAATTGGCGTGCCTGCCACCAGGAACGAAGCGTCATCGATGGTCCGCTTGTTCCCGGTATAATGAAACGAAAGAGACGCGCACTTCGAGGGCTTGAAGCGAAGGCCCGCCAGAGCCGCGACGTCACAGATGGAATTAATGTTCTCCTGGAGGTCCACAGGGGACTGACCCAGGAGCAACAGGTCGTCGGCATAAGCCAGACACTTCACCTCTTGCCCATATAAACGGAACCCGGGGGCGGAGATACCGGTTCTGAGAATTTGCTCCAATGAGAGATTAAAGAGGATGGCGCTCAGGGGACAGCCCTGTCGCACCCCAGCCCGCATGGGGATGGGGCCTGTCCACCCGGCGCTCGTACGGATGGTACTCGTGCTGCCGGTGTACATGGCGGATATTATGGCAACGGTGCTAGAGGGAACACCCGCGTGCCCGAGGGCCTCGAGAATGAAACGATGGGGCACTGAGCCAAAAGCATTTTCCAAATCGAGCCAGGCCATCGAGAGATCAACATGAAGGCGCTTAGCACCTGTGATGGCCTGCTCTAGGATAAAGTTGTGCTCAGAGCACCCATCGTTCTCTCGGAATCCCTTTTGAAAGGGGGAGAGATGAGAATTTATGTTAGCCCACGAGCTTATGCGGGCGGCAAGCACCGAAGAAAAGACTTTCCCACCCGTGTTAAGGAGCGAAACCGGTCTCCAATTCGAAATGTCAAGAGGATCCCCGGGTTTAGGGATCAGAACTACCTTCGCCTCCTTCCAGGAGGAGGGCACGGTTAAGAGGTCTAGGACCTTATTGAAAAAAGCAGAGAGAACATGGGCACCTGGGTCCCGGGATTTAAAATTGGAATAAAAGATTCCATCGGGCCCAGGGGCGGAATTTTTCAAGGTTCTTAATTTGTCCCAGACCTCCTCCGGGGACATGTGATCCGATATTAAATGGCATGCCACAGGATCATCGTAGGATAAAAATTTTAATGTAGGGTCGAAAGGGGTTTCAGAAAAGACCCTCATAAAGTGGTCCTCCACCGCGTCAGGAGAAATCTCGCAGTAAGTTGGAGGACCACTTAAGATGGATTGAAGGGCCTTTTTCTGGTTCGCCCTGAAAAGTTTTTGCAGTCTTGAGGCCTCTACCGGATCATAGCGCTTGGTAAGAGGCTCACCGGCAGAGGGTGCGCTAGAAGAGGAACCTGCCGCGCTGGTGGGATTTTCGGCAGGTTCGGCCGATGGAAGGTGGCGACGAGAATTTTTGCGAGCTGGATTCCTCGGCCTACTCCGGCGGCGGGATGGTTTGCCGCCTATGGAAGAGATGAATTGCGAGTAGGCCTCCTCCAACTCGCTAGCCGACCCTATAACCTTAATCCTATCCGACCAGTCCTTCTGAAATTTAGTCAAAAAGGGGAGGACTGGTCCAACCACTCCAGGGACGGATGGAAATTTGGAGTCTCCCGTAGGGCCGGTCGAATCACCTCCAGAGGGGGACGAAGATGACAAGTCCTTGCTCTGGAGGGAAGGTCCCGGGCAAGGCTCAGGCAGGTCAAACCTGACCCGCTTGGCCTTAGATGACTTAGGCACCGGGACGCTGGCCTCAAAGGATGTGCTAGAGGCCACACGCAGAGTCGAAGTCTCGGGGGGAGCAGTCTCACATACTTCGACGACTTCAGGGCTCCCCACCGAGAAGAAGTCGGAAATGGCGGGTTGCCGGGTCGCGGCCCGAATCGGGCGGGGAACCCCCTCCATATCCATGGTGCCGTACGAGTGTACGGCAACCAGATGGGAGTTAAGCCCCTTCTGCGTTTTGAATGGTTTTTCGCAGTAGGGGCATGGGGTTCGGATGACACAAGGAGCGACCCTAGGAGCAATAGGGCTGACCGGTGGAGGACACAAAGGTGGAAGGGGGTCCTCCACAAGAGGACTAAAAGGTGGACAGTCCTCTAAGATGACAGGTAGGTCAGCCGAAGGAGCAAGCTCGCTCCTAATGGCAACCGCGCCAAAAAGGTCACTAAGCGTGGCCGACCCTTTAAGGGTGCCCAAGGCAAAAGATAATAAAGAAGGAAACGGGCCCCTGACAGGCTCCGCACCGATGTCTAAAGGGAGAGAACAGGGAACCGGGGTCTCGGCCACAGGGCCGGAAGACACCCGGTCGACAATCGGTGTCGAAGCCGCAATAGGATTAAAAACGGGGCCCTCATCCTGGGCACAAAACGAGTCGGGAGACGAAAATCCTGGAGGGATGTTAGGACAGGAAAAAAACTTGGGAGTGGGTCGGCTGACTGGAGATGTAAAGCAGCCACCAGACCATCGACGCTCAGGGCGAAGATTAAAAACCCTCGACCCATCGAATTCGTCGAACAGGCTAAGTAAATCGATGTAGTCCCTTTCCACGGGGTCCATATCAGGATCATAAACGGACCCCGGCGATGGTAGTAAACAAGTGGCCAACTCCTGAACAGAAGAGCAGATGGGAAAAGATCCAACCAGGGGCTCCGGAGGCAAGGGAGAAGGATCAACCGCCCGAAGGAGGTCGATCTTCGGAGACACCCTGGTGGAAGTCAGGGTTGGCACGAAAGGGACATCTAAGTCAATGTCGGACCCCGAATGCCCCGGACCGGAGAGGACAGGTGCAACGGAAGGACAAGGCTTAATGAGGAAATCATTCAAGGAGTCATTAGCAAGGAGGGCTCCACAGGTAGTGGGGCCCGCCTTGCATTCAACAGTAGTCATATTTGAGCAGGTAGAGGAGGTAGGAAATTCACTATGGATGTTAGCTGGAATTTCTAATTTGTCGGAAATATTGGTGGTAATAGAATGAGGAGGGGGAGACCTGGCGAGAATTCGCCTCCCATCCCTTGTTGGAATCCGGGATGGGGAGATTTTGACAGGGGTCCCCCCAGTAGTAAGGCCCTCTCCGCGGGGCGTCGAACTAGTAAAGATGTTGGAGGTCCGACATTTATGCCTGGCCAACTTTTTCAGATTATGATCGCTGTGGCAGCAGGATACACACTTGAATGTCACCCGGGAGGCAGTATCGATCCCGTGCGCGTTTCTCAGATGTCGGACATACCCAGCCCTGTCGGTAAAGTGACCGACGCGCCTAGATTTGCCTGGCGCGGCAGGATTGAAGCAGATATTACAAGTGAATGACTTAGGCAAGGGATAGTCTATGACACATAGATTAGCAAGAGTGTCAGAAAGAGAGTCCGACATACTGAGAAAAGAGAGGCAGGCACGCAGAGATAAAAAGAATCAAGCTAAAAGATTATGATTGATTAAGAGAGAATAAAAGCCACATAAAAAGATGAAAACAAGATGAGTCAACAAGATGAATAGATGAGAATAATAAAAATTCAACAGCCGTGGCTGATAGTCATTGGAAAAGATTAAAAGATTAAAAGTACCCAGGGATGGTCTCAGCAGGCAACTCCGTAGCAGTGATAGAAATTGGAGCTCTCGCCTCACCCTCTGGAGCTAAAAAGAAATAAAAACACACAATTAAAAAGAGATAAAAAGCATGTGATATAAAAATAGGCAAAAGATCAAAGTGCAGCAAGATGGAACGATACTATCGGCGACCAGGTGGAAGACAGAGAACAGCAAAAGAGCAGCAGCAACTTCGAGAGACGCCCAAGAGCAGACAGATGGACGAACCGCAAGGAGAGGCAGGAACAGGAACGGCAACAGCAAACCGGCGAGACACAGACAGCAGCAGCAGCGACAGGAAGCAAAGACGATCCCACCAGCAGCAGAGGCAGCAACAGACCACACCAGTCCAAACAGCAAGACGAAGAGACAACCAGCTCAATCAGGTGCAACAGAGGTCCACCAGACGGTCAGGAGAATGAATTCCACACCTAGTCGCCGAGTCAACAACAGAATTCCACAAACGGCACCAGCAAAAAGCCAGAGACAAATGGAGAAAACTGATGAAGAACAGAGTTCTGTCCCGGAATGTTAAAACAACCTCTCATAATGTTTATGATGTTTATTTCAACGTCAAAAACCGGTTTTTATGATGCCACACCAGGAAATGGAGCTACAGTAAAACTACTGAGTCCCAGACACTGGTACAAGGAAGGAGAAGCTAGGGTAGAGAGGGCAAGAAAAAAGGAGAAGAAACATAGGAGATATGGTAGAAAAACATAAAAATTTGTACAAAAAATCACAGTAAAAAGCAGAGTATATGTTAAAATACGAGAAAAGACAACTTAAAATATTTATACATCAGCTGGGGACTCATCCCCAGAATGGGGATGAGTATTACTGTCCAAGTTCTCATACTGACATTTGCCAGTTAGATGGGTGATGAAGATATCTCGGCTCCAACGAATGGAGTCCGAGACACAGAGTTTCCGTAGTAGAGCAAGGTAAGATTTGGAGCAAACAGTCTTGAGGAATGTGTCATTGTTTGCATCCCAAGCGCCAAGTGCTCCTACTAGAATGGGGACAATTGAGACCTTTCTATGTCCTTTGCTCTTGAAGAAGTCAATGAGTGGGAGGTACTTGGAGATCTTCCGTTGTCTGGCAATTTCGAATGAAAGCTGCCTGTTCTCAAATGGAACGGTGACGTCAATGATCTTTATCTCATCTCCAACCATAGCCACAAGATCTGGTCTGAGACCAGGTAGGCCGCACTCCTGGTTCTCGAAGAGCACGGTTCCTTTGTAAGAGACCACATTTTTTATTCTCTGGACGATGGCATTATGTCGAAGTTGCCAGGCTTTGGAGTAGCTAAAGCAGTGATTCACAACATGGGGAAGGGATTCCTCCTTGTATCCGCATTTTCTGCAGCGCTTGTCCTGGTCTTTTTTCCATGGTTGGGCATTTAGAGGGACAAGGTTCAACCTGGCTTTGTGGACAAAGCGCCAGTCAGCGAAGCGGGTATATTTCCCTTCGTGCATGAAGTGGGAACTTGCTTTAGCAGCTTGGACGCATTCCATCGCTTTCCCCTGCGATTTGTGGTCAATGAGACCTTGGGCCACTTGGTTTCTAATTTGTTTGTGTAGGTTTTTGAGTAGCCTACGTCGATGAGATGGCTTGATCACCACGTCATGGAAGGTGAGAGAGGGAGAGCCATCTGCAAAGGACCAAGTGATGCCCAAGCGAGAGGAAGCTTGGCGTGCACGCGTCCAAGTGTTTTGCCTGGCATTGGAGGTGGACTGGTATTCGCTTGCCATGCTACCAGAGAGATAACTCGAGAGGTCGCCATCGGTAGCTGCTCTTCGAATCCGGAAGCTGACCGTTCTTTTGAGTTGGGCGAGACCCCTCAGGGGGCTCATCTACCTGAGATGAGTACGGGCTTCACAACCCCGAGGTACCTCAGTGATCTTTGTTTTCCTCTTCTTCTCCCCCTCTTTTTTTCCTGTCATGTGTTTTGCTTTGGGGGGTTTTCCGCTTGATATTTTATATCAGGCGGAAAACAGTTTATACTAACATAGTTTTATTTCTTATTAGTGTTTGTTTAACTCTTGTCTTTAAAAAAAATATAAAATTAAAAAAAAAATGAATAAAAATATTTAAAAATAAAAAAAAATATATTTGTGGTGTCTCTACTAAAACACTAAAAGGCCGACGGCGTATCAATGCCGATTTCCTGCATGCCTAGCTCTGGCAATACGGGGCCCCAGTACCCCTCATGCGGAGGTACCTAGTGGGAGACCGCATGGGCGTGATTGGAAAAGGCCCTGGTTAGGGAAGGGTGTGCGAGGAGAGGAGTTGCGTGCGCCGTCGGTTACAGTTTCGGAACGTCATCCTCAAAATGTTCCCAGAGGGAGAGCCTTGGTTGCGTGTGGCTGGATGGTGTGACCTCCCTCCCATTGCGAGAAATCCTCCTCGGCTTCTGCCTTGGACCTGTGCCTCTGCCTGGGCACGTAATGGGGCAGGTCACATTGTCCGGCTGGAACGAATCTCTCCGGAGGTTACTCGTTTCCACGTTAGGAAAGGGTGGGGAGATGGGTCTGGCGGGGACCCATCGAACTAGAAGTCTGTCCGTGAAATCTTTTTTTTTTCTAAGGCAAATATGGTGACAAATAAAGAAAATTCGATTTTGGCTCCTAAGGCAATTAAAAACTCCAATAACTCTAATAATGTATCTTGGGCTGATCGTGTAGAACATCAATTAGAGAATGAAAACATAGGAAAATCGGACAGTGTAAATAATAACTTCAGATTCTTTCTTATTAAAAGAGAAACCGACAATTTTACTACCATATCTCCCTTTTTGATTCAAAAGGGAATACAGGGTATGGTAGGAACAGTTAAGGACATAAAGAAGCTACGTTCTGGGGACCTATTAATCGAGGTATCAAACTCAAAACAAGCACAACTTGTAATGAGTATGAATACTTTAGGACCTTATTCTGTAACGACTTCACCTCATAAAAATTTGAACTACTCTCGTGGCGTAGTATCCTCAAGGGATTTGGAAAACGTGTCGGAGGAAGAGATTCTGGAGAATCTGCAGGACCAGCTAGTTTGTGGTGTCAGGAGGATTACGATTAGGAGAGATGGTAAGGTGCTTAACACCCAGCACCTCATCTTGACCTTTTCGACTCCTACCCTGCCACAGACAGTTCAGGCCGCGTATCTTTGACTCTCCGTCCGACCATATATTCCGAACCCTCTGAGATGTTTTAATTGCCAACGATATGGCCATTCCAAGACCGCTTGTAGGGGACAGTTGACGTGCGCTCGCTGTACAGCAACAGGACACGATAGTGCTTCCTGTAACGCTGCAGAAAAGTGCGTCAACTGTCAGGGCAACCACCCTGCATACTCTCGTTCTTGCCCTAAATGGGCAGAAGAAAAGGAAATTTCAACGGTGAAGACGCTGCAGAATTTGTCGTATCCCGAGGCTCGCCGTGTAGTTTCTTCTCGTACTCCTGTACAGGGAAAAAGCTACGCTACGGTCACCCAGAATGTTAAAGTTTCAAAGTCCACTCAATGTCCTGAACCTCTTCATACCATTAAGAAACAGCAACCTACTAAACAGACACCACAATCTGACACTAAAGCTCTGCAACCCAAGAAAAAAATAAACATTTTTAAAACTCCTTCCTCTGCAAAGGCTCAACAGACTAGGCCATTAGCCAGGTCTAAAGCTTTGCAGAGGCAAAAACTTAAACTAAATGCGAAGAACAGCGTTCCTCGCAAAAAAACGAGGGTCATTGACGGGGATGCGGTGGTTTTACACCCATCGCCCGAAGATTATGACTCCATGGGGGTCCTGGAAACGGGACCTTCCACTTCGAGTGCGCCCAATTAATGGCTTTTGTTTCCTGGAACTGCCGTGGTTTACGACCCAGACTAGAGGATCTCAAATCCATACTATCTACGCACCAACCTGTCTGTGTTGCTCTTCAGGAAACTTTTCTGAAGAGTAATATGACAACCCGTGTGCATGGATATCATTGTGTACGACGGGATGTTGATGTCGCATCACCTTCTTCTGGAGGTGTTTGCATTCTGGCATCCCAGAACTGTCCTCATAACGTCGTTACACTGACCACATCGTTGCAGGCTGTGGCTGTGCGAATTCACACTCGCACATTAATCACAGTCTGCTGCATTTATCTGCCACCTAACGATGTTCTGTCTCAAATGGATTTAGACCGACTAGTCGATCAGTTACCAGCTCCCTTCCTTCTGCTTGGTGATTTTAATGGACACAGCCCTCAGTGGGGGTATGATGGTACAAATTCTCGCGGTCGGCAGATCGAGCGATTGATCTCTGATCACAGTCTCTGTCTGCTGAACACCGACGAGAAAACGTATTTCCATGCTCCCACTAGGACATTTCATTCCCTTGATCTAGCCATTTGTTCACCGACACTGCTACCGTCGCTGAATTTAGAGGTTCTAAATGATCTCTATAATAGTGATCATTTCCCTCTCCTGATCTCCCAGGTTCATGGTAGTGGGGTGCGTTTACGTCCCCCCACTTACCGCTTCAACCGGGCAGATTGGGATTTATTCACACGGATAGCGGTTATTACCGGTACAATGGTTCAAGATCGAGATGTTAATGACTCTGTCCAACATGTCACTACCTCTATCGTGAACGCTGCTGATGCAGCGATACCGAAGAGTGGAACATCACAGAGGAAGATGAGTAAACCATGGTGGAATAAGGAATGTCAATCCTCCTACCGGGAACAAAGGAAATTGTGGGGTATCTTCAGACGATATCCCACAACTGAAAATCTCATAGCCTTTAAAAGGGCAAGGGCGATTGCTCGCAGAGTAAGGCGACATAGTCAGAGGGAATCATGGATCAGGTATGTCTCTTCCATCACATCGTCTACCACAAGTCAACAGTTATGGAGAAAGGTAAAAGCTGCGAACTCCCTGTATCGGGAATTTTCTATCCCGATACTGGAAACCGCAAATGCTGTGCATTCTTCACCTGTCGAAGTGGCCAATGTAATCGGCCACTCTTTTGATAGTGTGTCAAGCTCCGATTCTTACAGCGCTACATTTTTAGCGACTAAGAATCGTACTGAGCAGACACCTATCAACTTCAGGTGTCGGCAACCACTCCCTTACAACTGTGACTTTGACATGTGGGAATTGAGAAAGGCTCTGTCCTTATCTAACAATACCAGTCCAGGCTCTGATGGTATAACATACGATATGCTTCGCCACTTGAGCGAGGATTCACTTGTCAGTCTCCTTTACCTATTCAACCGAATATGGAGGGAGCATGTGTTTCCTAGCCAGTGGCAGGAAGCAATCGTTATTCCTATTCTGAAGCCTGGAAAGGATCCAAAGAACCCTCTCCACTATAGGCCTATCGCTCTGACGAGTTGCCTGTGTAAGACGCTAGAACGTATGGTCAATGCCCGTCTCGTATATCAATTGGAAAAGAATCAATGCATTCCTCCGTTTCAGAGTGGCTTCCGTAAAGGAAGATCCACAGTAGATAACATCCTTCTACTCGAAAGTCAGATTCGTTCTGCTTTCGTACGGAGGAATCATTTGGTTTCTATTTTCTTTGATATCGAAAAGGCATATGATCGTACGTGGCGCTATGGGATTCTGCGCACTCTTTACGATCATGGTCTGAGAGGCAATTTACCTCTTTTTATTAAAATGTTTTTAAATTTCAGATCATTTAAAGTACGGGTTGGTAGTATTTTATCTTCATCTTTTATTCAATATGAAGGAGTTCCTCAGGGGAGCATTTTGAGCCCCACTCTTTTTATATGTCATATTTCTCCCATACTTTCTCATCTTCAACCATCAGTTCATGGCTCATTATACGTCGACGATCTGCAGATTTCCTGCGAAGGATCGTCAATGCGTATCATTGAGCGACGACTTCAGACCGCAGTCAATAACCTGGTTACATGGTGTGATGCTAATGGGCATAGTATTTCTGCCAGCAAGAGTAGTTGCGTGCATTTTTGTAGGAAACGGGGTCTTCATCCCGATCCTGACATTCGCATCCGTAATACGTCTATTCCTGTCGTCCCTGACGTCCGCTTCCTCGGAGTAATTTTCGACCGCAAACTCACTTTCCTTCCGCATATTTTGCATCTGCGGAGGAAATGTGAGAAATCCCTGAACATCTTGAAGGTGTTATCCAACACCTCTTGGGGAGCGGATCGAACTTCATTACTCCGAGTGTATCAGTCGGTGATTCTGTCTCGGATCGACTACGGATGTATCGTTTACGGATCTGCTTGCAAAACTACCTTGCGGAAACTTGACCCAGTCCACCATAATGCTCTGAGAATCTGCTGTGGTGCGTTTCGAACGTCACCTGTGCAGAGCCTCTATGTCATTTGTAACCAGCTGCCTTTGGCTTCGCGGCGCCTGAAACTGTCGCTCTATTATCATTTCAAAATGTCATCTCTCCCATCTCATCCATCACAAAACATTAATACCAGCCCGTCTTTAAGGAGACTGTACAGTGCTCGTCCTTCCTTCATCCGGCCTTTTTCTGAGAGGGTGAAGGTATTCATCGAGGAACTCGGCCTACATGACTTGGATGTTCAGCAACGAAATTTTATTAAATTTCCACCTTGGAATATTCCAAGTTTTATATATCATAACCCCTTTGCTTCTTACAGCAAGAGCACCACATGTCCCATTGTTCTCCAGAGGATCTTTGCCTTCCATCGCTGTCAGTATGAGGATTTTATTCCTATTTACACGGATGGATCGAAAGGAACTGGATACGTCGGCTGTGGTGTCGTTTCGAACGACATCAGGCACAGTTACCGGCTCGACTCTTCCTGCAGTGTCTACACTGCCGAAGCAGTCGCCATTTACTGTGCCCTTAGATTAGTCGAGACATCCAGTTCTCGAAAGTTCGTTGTATATACTGACAGCAGGAGCGTCCTGGAAACATTGGTACATATTGACGATCGCAGTCATCCTATCGTGGTTGAAATTGCTGACATTATTTGCCAGCTTTATAGCAGGGGTTATGTTATAAAATTGTGCTGGATACCTAGTCATGTAGGTATTTTAGGAAATGAACAAGCGGACTCGGCTGCACGTTCGGCAACGAATCATCTGCAGCTTGCAGTCCCTCTTGAAGACATACGACGTCATATTTTAATGCTCATTCATCAGACATGGCAGGAATCATGGAATCTACTGATTAATAACAAATTACACTCGGTGAAGCCGATCATCAGAGAATGGCCTGTTTTTCCAATGCGAAGAGCAGATGTCAGATTGACTCGCCTTCGCGTTGGACATACTCGATTTACTCATAAACATCTTTTGTTTGGGGAAGATGCTCCCGAGTGTCCTTCCTGTCATGTCCCTTATTCTATTCATCATATTTTAATTGACTGTCCGGTGTTTGATCATCATCGCCGGACTTTTTTTCATTCATCTGTTTTAAAACTTTCTGACTTGGTGGGGGAAACCCCCCACCATAATTTATTTGCTTTTTTAAGACATATTGGCCTTTTACACCATATTTGAGTTTTAACCTTTTATCTTTTATGTGTCTTTTTGTGTTCGTCTCTTGTTTTTAATGAAATTAATTGGTATTCGATTTTAACAAATGTTTGGCGCAGCATAGCCTACTTTGGCTCTTGCGCCATAAAACCTCACTCTCACTCACTCACTCACTTTTCCTTTTCGCGTTGGGCTTGTGGCTTAATAGATGGATCCTAAGCCTGTGTGGAGTGGTGAAGGAGACTGGACACAGTTTACACTGTCCAAGCTGTGCAGCACCTTCGTATGATAGTTGCGAACATAATCTAGTACGTAGCGCAACTGGTGTGCAAGAGTTTTTGCTCTTGGCCGAGTTCAGATTGTCACTGTTGGTAGAAGAGTCATTCTTATTAGAACACAAGTCCGACATGTTGAGAGAACACTTGAATGAAATACAGAAGTTGTGATTGTGGGTGACACAGAAATCAATTTGTTGGAGGTGGTCCGGTGAGCAACGCATGAAAAACAATACATAAAATCAACTAAGTAACTAGAATTAAGAAATGAGGAAATGGCCACATACTGCTAACATGATGCTAACACATTAGTAGAATATCTAACACACAATGGATATAATATATGTAATCAGAAGAATTTTCTGGTTAGTATACTTTTTCCTGTCGTGTTTTGCTTTGGGGGGTTTTCCGCTTGATATCTTATAATATCAGGCGGAAAACAGTTTATACTAACATAGTTTTATTTCTTATTAGTGTTTGTTTAACTCTTGTCTTTAAAAAAAAATATAAAATTAAAAAAAAAAATGAATAAAAATATATAAAAATAAAAATAAAAAATATTTGTGGTGTCTCTACTAAAACACTAAAAGGCCGGCGGCGTATCAATGCCGATTTCCTGCATGCCTAGCTCTGGCAATACGGGGCCCCAGTACCCCTCATGCGGAGGTACCTAGTGGGAGACCGCATGGGCGTGATTGGAAAAGGCCCTGGTTAGAGAAGGGTGTGCGAGGAGAGGAGTTGCGTGCGTCGTCGGTAACAGTTTCGGAACGTGATCCTTAAAATGTTCCCAGAGGGAGAGCCTTGGTTGCGTGTGGCTGGATGGTGTGACCTCACTCCCATTGCGAGAAATCCTCCTTGGCTTCGGCCTTGGACCTGTGCCTCTGCCTGGGCACGTAATGGGGCAGGTCACATTGTCCGGCTGGAACGAATCTCTCCGGAGGTTACTCGTTTCCACGTTAGGAAAGGGTGGGGAGATGGGTCTGGCGGGGACCCATCGAACTAGAAGTCTATCCGTGAAATTTTTTTTTTCCTAAGGCAAATATGGTTACAAATAAAGAGAATTCGATTTTGGCTCCAAAAGCGATAAAAAAATCAAATGAAGCAAATAATAAAACTTGGGCAGATCAAGTAGAACAATATGAATCAAATTCGGTAAATATTGACAAAACACCAGACACTTGTAATAATTTTAACAATTTCCGTTTCTTTCTCATTAAAAGAGAAACAGACAGTTTTGAAAAAATATCTCCCTTTTTAATACAAAAGGGTATACAAGGAATGGTAGGAACAGTTCAGGAGGTTAAGAAGCTACGTTCTGGTGACATATTAATACAAGTTTGCAATTCACATCAAGCAAAACTGATTATGAATATGAAGACCTTAGGACCCTATTCTGTGATAACTTCACCGCATAGGAATTTGAACTACTCTCGTGGCGTGGTATCCTCAAGGGATTTGGAAAACGTTTCGGAGGAAGAGATTTTGGAGAATCTGCAGGACCAGCTGGTTTGTGGTGTCCGGAGGATCACGATTAGGAGAGATGGTAAGGTGCTTAACACCCAGCACCTCATCTTGACCTTTTCGACTCCTACCCTGCCACAAACAGTTCAGGCCGCATATCTCCGACTCTCCGTCCGACCATATGTTCCAAACCCTCTGAGATGTTTTAATTGCCAACGATATGGCCATTCCAAGAACGCGTGTAGGGGACAGTTGACGTGCGCTCGCTGTACAGCAACAGGACACGATAGTGCTTCCTGTAACGCTGCAGAAAAGTGCGTCAACTGTCAGGGCAACCACCCTGCATACTCTCGTTCTTGCCCTAAATGGGCCGAGGAAAAGGAAATATCTACGGTGAAGACGCTACAGAATTTGTCATATCCCGAGGCTCGCCGTGTGGTTTCTTCCCGTACTCCTGTACAGGGAAAAAGCTACGCTACGGCAACCCAGACAACTAAAATATCTAAATCTACTCAATTTCCTGAACCTGCTCCTACCATTAAGAAACCGCAACCTACAAAAAAGACACCACAATCTGACATTAAAGCTCTGCCACCCAAGAAAAAAATAAATATTTTAAAAACCCCTTCCTCTGCAAAGGCTCAACAGACTAGGCCATTAGCCAGGTCTAAAGCTTTGCAGAGGCAAAAACTAAAATTTAGTGCGAAGAACAGTGTTCCTCGCAAAAAGACTAGAGTCATTGACGAGGATGCGGTGGTATTACACCCTTCGCCCGAAGATTATGACTCCATGGGGGTCCTGGAAACGGGACCTTCCACTTCGAGTGCGCCCAATTAATGGCTTTTGTTTCCTGGAACTGCCGTGGTTTACGACCCAGACTAGAGGATCTCAAATCCATA
>BMAW01090048.1:0-10288 GCA_019974015.1 Nephila pilipes | reverse complement strand
AATGTTTGAGATAGATTCGAACTTTAACGACACATGTAAAACAAAATCCCAAAGATTATGCTGTAAAAACAAAATTCATTTTCTGGTATTAAAATAAAGACAAGCGATTAAATAACGTAGAAAATAATTTAAAATCAATGAAAATATTTTGCTCAGAGAGTTATGAAACCGGAAGCAAACGATAAATACTTAATTTCTATGAAGAGATAATTTAATTAATTCATGTACGGACTATTTCTTTTGAAAGTGGCGTAATTTAATTTTTTTTATTAAAAAATAGATATCATATAACGTGTGAATAATTTAAAGCTAAATTTTTTATACATAACTAAATATTATTTAATATCATAAGAAATGTAAATGCTTTGTACAATTTAAAAATACCATTAAAAGAAATTGCGTAGCGATTAATTATAAAAATGGTGTAAGTCGAATTTCCATAGACATAGAAATTATGTATATTCCTATTATAATATATAATATTTATCCGAATGTTAGAAGCGAAATATGCATGATTTAAACGAAGGATTTTGTAATATTCCCTATGATAATCTATATATATATAAGCGAAATACCACTGACTGACTCATCACGATATCTCTATAACTATACAACCGATTGACTTGAAATTTGGTACAGTTACTCGTTTTGTGATGTAGACGCTCACTAAGAACGTATTTTACGGAATTCTTATTCGAAATGTGATTTTTATCCGTTAATCTTTTCTTACTCATAAATTATGTCATTTTTGGCGACTTTATCGCCAAAAATGACATGACCGACGCCAAACGGAATATTTTTTTTATATGTATTCTGTGCATTGCTACCAATTAAGTTTACTTGGCGAGATTAGCGCGTGCGAAATGGAAATAATTTAATATTGAGGCGCTGATGGAGGATTGGCAAGAGCGGGATTTTGAAAAATACTAAAATGGCGACTTCTTACGGAGTAGCGCACACCCAAGACAATCCGCTGAGTAGGATGCATTGTAGGTTTATCATATATAATGTAAATGTTGAGCCCCGAAATTCCTACATTTAGAGATTTATCACCAAATATCTTCCATCGCCAAGTCGAAGCATTTCAATGACCTTGCATTGTGAATTGTAAATAGCTATACTATGGTAACCCCAGCTGATTTCTGTCCTTTTTGCTGAGCAAACGATAATTTTTTATTGTTGTGGAACCTAGACGTATGTTTCAAATTTATGAGAAAAGTATTTTATTATTAATAATGATTGATAAATTACATTTGTAAATCTAAACGCTATCTTACTAAGTTATTGAAGTTGGCTTTTAACAAATGAATAATAAAGGTTTGTTATTCATGTCATTGATAAAAAAAAAAATAAGTAGCTGTCAAAATATTTATTTTGATGTATGCATTAACTGTAACCTAATGTAAATATTATGCAAAAGTTTTGTTTCTGTATTTTGGCAATTTTTAGTTTTTGGTTTCTAGGAAATAAACGTTTTTGATTTTTTAAAATGGCTGGATATTTTATCGTTTTCAGAATACATAATTATTTTAATGCTATGATTTTTTAAGAGCTATTCTGTCTATTCAATTGCAGTTCCAGATATGCTGCTAGCGTAAGAGGCGCTGAGGCCCCTTTGCAATAAGATTAACGTAATATGGGTGACTTTTTGCTAAAAACTTTTATTATATTTTATTTTTTGTTAGTATTTTTTGTTGAATTTTTAAATAATTTGATTTTACAAAATTAATGTCGGTTATATTTTTTAACTTGAAAAGTATTTCATTGTAGGTTAATACAAATTGATATTTCATATTTACTTTTCAGTTATAGTTCTTAATAATGAATGTTGAATATATTTGGATAAATGGAATACCTACTCCTTTCAAAGTTTTTAAAAGTCTTGGCATTGGAGCATGTTTATTTTCTTCTCTGTCTTTGCTGGTGTTCGGTGACACATCGATGGCGTATAAAATTAGAAATATTATTGTTTCTCACGTGTTTAACAACTGGGATCGGTTTAAATGCTACATCCACCAGGCATACCGCCTCATATTCTTTATCTAAAGATTGGTACACCAATAATGTTGTTGCGTAATTTAAATCCTCCTAAATTATGTAACAGCACCAGACTCAAAGTGAAAAAACGTAATAGAAGCGACTATTTTTACAGGAAAGTATGAGGGTGAAAAAGTATTCATTCTAAGAATACCACTAATTCCATCAGATTATCATTTTGAATTTAAGCGTTTGCAGTTTCCAGTTAAGAGTTTGTTTTGCGATGACTATCAATAAAGCACAAGAGCAGAGTTTAAAATTAGCTGGTGTAGATTTACAAGGTGACTGCTTTTCACATGGTCAATTTTATATGGCATGTTCAAGAATTAGTTCACGTGAAAATCTAATCATCCTTCAACCAGAAAAATGAACGAAGAATGTTGTCTACAGAGAAGTTTTGGAAATGTAGGCATATTATTTCATATTTTTTTTTATATTTAACTATTTCTAAAATTAGAATAAGATAAAATAATAATGAATGTAATAATTAAGATAAATAAATTGATATAATAAAAAATAAAAATGTAGTTGTCATTCTCAAAAATTGCCCTGCATGCAAAATAAAGATAATAGAAATGTAATACACAAAAAAAAATTGATTCAATAGGTTTAAAAAATAATAAAATATATATAAAAATGCATTTTTATTTTTTTGTTGTCAATATTTACATGGTCCCGCCATGTAGAATAATGGGAACGCATCGCACTACACAGTACCTCATGGATGATGCGGAATTCTGTTCAACAACAGATTTACTTACTAAATTACATTTTCATTGATAAACTATTAACAATTAAATACTTTTCTCATATATTTGAAAGTCGTGAATAAGCATTATTACAGACAATCGAGTTCTTAAAATTTTAAATTCAGATTATAATTATCGTTTAAAAATTGAAAATTTTCTTGCTATTTTACGTATAGGTTCCAAAATATTATCGTCTGCCCAGCGGAGCGGGCGGGTATCAGCTAGTATCAATATATACGCGTGGGACGAAACTATTGCTTTCAGTGAATCTCAAAATCTAGCATCTGGCTGTCTGAAACAATTACGAAATGTATCGACTCACTCATATCGTTGCGTGCAGTGATATATATATGTACAGGAAAATCGAAATTTACAATTAGCATTCATGTGGTTCATAGTCGTCCAGTGTGGAAAATTACATTGCAGTTATTCCCTCATATATTTTTACTCTCCGGGGATTCATGGCTTCCAAATGATTTTGATATTATAAGAATGACATACCCAAAAAGAATTTCTTGAAAACACTCACGGATTTTTTTATGAAGTTATAAAATAATGCTGAAATTTTTTTTTATTTATTTTATATGAAATGAAACGAGAGAATTACGTTTCGAGAAAATATCTAAGAAACTCAAACAAACAAACAAAAAAACAATTTCGAAAAATATTGTAGGAGGAAACAAGGTAAACTGGATGAAAATACGTTGGATGAGGTTTTGTAAAAGTGCACCAGATACTGAGATGAGTATTCAAAAAATAAGTTTTGTCATTTCATTTGAAAGAGCACGTGATACACTAGATGAAAAAACCACCATAGGAATCTACACCCTTTGCTGGTTCAACGACAGAAGTATCGTCGGTGGATGAGGAATAACGCATACATAGAGTGACGAAGAAGAGAGAGTAGCAGCATACCAACGTGCCCGAAACGTGACTCGCAATGTAGTGCGAAATGGAAGTGCGCTATGAATGGACACGTGGAATTATTCATCCATGAACACCTTCAGACCGTGTGGGGTAAACAGGTCATACCTCGTCAAATGGTTGGACGCTGGTGTTCCAGTGAAGGAAGGCAGAGTGTGGAGGGTGAAAGTTGAAGTGGGCGTTCTCCACAACGACGAATGAAAACAACATTGCTAGAGTACAGAACATAGTGTTAGCTGACAGTAGCATAATGGTGTCAGACGTGGCATCCACACTGCTTATTTATCGTGCTCAGGTTCATTCAAAACATTGCATTGTAGGGCATCAAGTCTTTTCTTCATACTGATTGCACGCTACGACAAATATCTCAATGTCAATTGCGACGATGTTGATTAACAGTGCAAGGTGTATATTTAATGATGACGTGATTTATTTGTTCTGCAATGCATGTTCCTCGTGAATAAAAAAAATGATGAAACGTACTTTCGGAACATACTTCGCATTTTATATAAGCCATTGGTGGAATACACAGAATTTAAGACGTTACATGTATATACTTGTCGGAAAAGACCACCAAAATTGAAAGAATCGCCTTGTTATTCTTTGTTCAGCGATGCCAAACGTTTAACGTACGAAAAATATAAGAATATGGAACTGTTATTATATATATAATTCACTTATTATATATATATATATTATAATATACATCATATACCTTCTGTGCTTCAGGAATATTTCAAAACACTGCTACATGTCGAGCATAAATAAATAACAACAAATTCGTATGTTAAGTTCAAAAATATGTAAAAATAATTACCATTTAAAACAAAACATTCTAAAATTTTATTTCTTGTAATTGTTCATAAACAAATTAGATTATTACGAAATACATTTTAAGTGTATTCAATTTTCCATATCTGATATGAAATCAATTTTGCAGTGAATTATATATGAAATTGGCGCAAGTCCATTTAAATCCCATAAATATGTATTATCTCATTTAAATTCACCTAAAAGAATTTACTAATTATAAATTAGTAGATATATTACCTAACTTAGCGTAATTAGTTTATATATGTGGAATGTGTAATATGCTAACTTTTAATTTTTTTTCGAAACAACAAAAAACTGACTCGCACCACTTTCAAAATACATTTTTCATATCTCAAGAGAAAGGAATAACTATTATTCTCATAAAATAAAAATAAATAAATCTTTACACATTAATCTATATTCAACAGTTGTTATATTTCATTCAGCAATTGATTTTCTTTCAAAGGGCGGTTGGCAAAATATTGAAATTAGACTTCGAAGCAAACTGAAAGAATTTTCAAGAAATGTTAAGCATTGGGTCGGTGACTTTACGACGAGAAAAATGAAGAGGTTATTTTTACCTTTATGTCTCGGGGGAAAAGCTCTCCCTGTAGAAGAGGAAGAACTTTAAATTTAGCAGATAACATTTATGATCGAGAATGAAAACAAATCTATTTTTAGAAACTGTCCTGATTTAATCTGGAAAGTACGCCATTGTTATGAGAACATGAGGATTTTATAACATAAGTAATCAAATGAATAAAAGGCAGAATTGTGTATAAATAAACAAAACGGAAGCGGACGTAATTTTGGAAAAAAAGGGAATTTTGAAAGGCAGGCTGATTCATAAAGGAGATGCGTTGGTAGAATTTAACAGTGTTTTGAATAACGAGTAATTATAGTTTTAGCGTATTATCAAAAGATGAAGCGTGAGATTCTATTTTTAATGGTGTTTGTTTTGATGGATGTTATTAGTTTTCTTATTTTATTGATATAGTTTTGCGAACACTCCACATTCATCTTTTCCCATGTAAAATATTTGTAGGATAACGAGAATTCCCGATAATGTACCAAGAACATGTTGAAAGCAGCTTCAATCGTTTCCTTGTAATCGTAAAGTATAATTTTTGACACGAATTTGAAGGGAATTTGTTGCACACGATGGCTTTGGGTGACGGACCTTTAATTTTGAGCCTCAGTCAAGTGATGAGAACAACACCTGAGCTGTGTGATTGGGAAGAAGCTGTCAACATAAAATCTGTAAGAAATCCAAAATGTTGACACAAACGTTCTTCTCAAATACAACTCGCTTCAATTGCACCACTTCCTGTATTAATACGAATGCAACACATAATGAATGCCAAACAAATCGATTGTTGGAAAATCTTCAAAAACAATTCATAGCCATTTTACAATTCTGTTAATAGCATATCTAAAAAGTAATCTAAGACATCTTATAAAATGTTCTTTATGGGCAAAGCCTTCATTAATAACTTTTAATTAAATTTAGACAAAACATTGACCGCAACAATCAAGTAAATATCGTGAAAAAAAAAATGCCCTTCTACATTCAAAACATTTTTTTTAAAGTATCTGGAACACATTTTCTGGCTGGAATTGGAAAGCTATTTCAGAGACGTATACTAACGTAAATTAAATTTAATTGGCCGTTAAACCGAACAATTTAATTACCGTAATTAAATCTTTGGCTATTAGCGAATCTGTTCTATAGTTGATTCGCTTCATTCAAATTGAGAATTAGTGACCATTAAAGGAGACGAAATGACTAATACAAAATGCGGTGGCATAATCAGGAATTAGCTAAACATTCGTCAAATACTTTTGGTTTTAACAGAGCAATGTCTGCCAAGTCAAAAGAGTCTCTTACGATGTATTTACTTATTATTTAAAACTAGATACTTATAAGATGAATAAAAACAAAATAATTGCTTAATATTGCTACGAGTGGCCAAAGTTGTTTCATTCAAAAGTCGTTAGTGGTAAATGTTTGAGGTTGATACGTTAGAACTAAATTTACGCAATGATTTCATTGCTAAGTGTGTATTTTGTTACGTATACGAGTTTTAAGATTTTATTTCAAACGCAATGGTACTTTTTGCATTGTTGTTTTAACATAGTTAATCTTGTGACGAATTCTTATCTTTGGTAATAGGAGACTTAATCAATCAAGTAAAAATTAGCCTAAATCTTTAATCCGTTGATTCAAATCTTTGAATGTGCCTAATTCAAAATAACTGAAATATGAGCAGTGATCTACTTAATCCGATCTTATGCAATAATTATAACGATAATAATATTATAACTTATGATGCGAATTATAAGCAGTAAGCTTCTCCAGATGGAATTCGAGTCACGTAGACAAGCCCTGAATACAGACTAACAGTTGTTCGGACCTCCCTTGCATTCCTATGTTTTTCTCTCTTTAATTTCTCTATCTCTCATTTTTCTTTTTCACTACTCCTCTTCTTAAATAAGAAGGTCTATTTACATATATTACAGTTCTTTAACAAGGCGAGGTGCTCATATCGTAGTAAAGCAGCCCTAGAGGTCAGTTAAATGATAAAGCTCGTGTTAATTCCTTACTACTCATCTACTCTTTTGTTATGATATCTTTAATCCAAAATTACTGTTGGCTTTTGGCGATGAGCCTCTTAATTTTGAGCCATGATCAAGTGACGAGGACGTCACCGAAGTGGCACACCGTTCCCCACTTTACGTCAACCAGAACTAAACAAAATGATCTACAAAGAATGAATACATTTAGACTTAACAAAATAGCAGCAGGAAAAAAATGTTCTTGCGGAATAAGCGTCACCCAGAAAACTGAAAAGATTCAAGAACTAGTTCTTTACAGTACAACATTTTTTTTACTAAAACTTTTTGCCAGAGTTCATTTGATAACTAGAAATTTTCAAACATTCAAGTTTTCCAAAATCTTTTCACTTTGGCTTCTCGAAAGATAAAGAGCATACATTTGTTTACCCCTCGAGGTATACAAATGAACAGCACATAATTCTTACTAAGCCCTTAACATTTTGATCTCTGATTTAGCTCAAAATCTTGAAGCACTGAACCAACGATTGCGCCCTGAATTTTCTTGAAATTCAAGGATTTTCAAGTTAAAAGTTAAGAAAGTTTTAAAAAATACTGGCTTGAGAATGATTATTGCATTCATTAGATAAAAGTACGGGATGTTAGCAAACTGACTGTATTAGAAGGTTTAAAATTATCAGCATGGAAGCTCAATGACAGCAATACATTATTAAGAAAACATTGTAAAGGAATCAAGATTAATAAAGGGCAGCTGACAGGAAGAACAGTTAAAATAAATACGTGGGAAACAGCGTCAGTTGTTGTTGGATTAGAGCTTTAAATCCTTTCTCCGCAGCTGCTTGTCTTCTCTTGACCCATTTAAATATCCATTGCTGACGGCTCATACTCACAGTGGTCAGTAGGCAAGGATCGCATCTCGCCGCGAAAGTAAATTTAAAAATAAAAAAATTCTTTAAAAGATATGTAGCATTTTTATTTAAAAGTTTTTTTTTTTACTCAGAAAAGAGTTAATTATTTTTATGAGCTATGCATTAGATACTTTCATGAGGAAGGAAAGTTAAGTCTACTAAACAAAAAGCACTAATTTAGAATTAGGTCTTAGGTCAGACTTTTTCCTAAGATTCTCTCGAAGGAATTTTCCCCTGGAATGTGAGAGCTGAGAGGAAGAGATTTGATTGGCCTACAAAAAGGTTCCCTATTGGCCTGTAGTTTGATTTTTTTTATGTTTTGAGTGTTGTAATGGACCTGGGCATGACAATGAACTCGTGGAGGAATTGACCGAAATATTATTGCAGCCTAAGAGAGTTACGAAGGTAGAAGGCAAAATGAATAATTTCGAAAGCTATAACTGTAAGAATTACGTTATCATTGACAGTATTATCTCGATAATCTGGACGATATCGGATTATTTACAAGAACAGCCATAAAACAAATGCATTTGAACAGCAAATGCCATGTATTACTGTATGAAATTTAATAGAGTGCATTCAAATAAAGTGCCAAGTACACAAAATAACTGAATATACAAATATTCTAGTGCTTTGTATCAATAATCTACATTATTTCACTTAAATCGAAGGCATAAAATTATTTTTTGGCTTGAAAGTTGGTGTAAAATCGGCGGGTTACTGGAAGGATTGCGTAGCTGAAACGCTGTATCAAAACAAGAGACAAATTATGTTTCCTTAAGATATAATGTATACATTTGTTATTGATATACGAGGTCAGGTTATTAAATTACCAAATTGACGCTTTAAAACGTTTCATCTTGATATTATGCATATTTACTTACTATCATCTTCAATAAAACCCTTTCTTCTATTCCTACAACGCTCCATGGGAATCGTCCATTCTTCGAAACGTTGCTGCAATTCTTCTTCTGTCAACTCCTTCAGGACGCTTTCTCTTTCACAGCTTCATCGGTCTCAAATCTCGTTCCTTTTAATGCAGATATCACCTTGGGTAACACATAGAAAACGCGTGGCTCAAAATCCGGAGAATAAGGAGAATAGTCTAACACTGGGATGCTGTACTTGGCTAGAGACCTCTCGACAGACGTTGTGGAATGAGCCGACGCAATGTCTCAGTGATCATCGTCGATTCCCATAGTCTCAGCAATCAAACGAATACTTGACCGACAGTCAGATCTAACCAGAAGACTGATTTTTTCGATATTGTCATCAGTTTAGGACGTGGGAGGGTGACCGATCTTGATTAATCTCCAACGTCTTCTCGACCATCTCGTAGTGCTTAAACCACTCAAAACCACGTGCTCGTGATAAATATTGATTGGCATAAACTTCTTTCAATAAACTAAAAGTTTTAGTAATGGTTTGTCGAAATTTCATATGAAATTTGGCAACAATTCGTTACCCACTTATTATTTTTCTGACGAAACAAATAGTAATTCTAATGCAAACGAAGCTTTCGGTTATACAGATTTGTGTTGACACAAGCACTGCATTCGAAAGAGAAGGTTTCACGCTATACAGCTGTCGGTCGCTGGTGTTTGGCGCATGCGTACTTCTTCTGTAACATTGTCAGTCTTGTTATTTAATAGACAATCCTTGTAGTTAAAAGTGAATAATTGATTCAGTATAATGTAAAAACAGGTAATTATTTTGAATTTCGTAAGAATTTACTTTTTTTTAAAGTAATCACATTCATCACTGCTAATTACTAGATAAATATATTATGTAATTGTTTAACATTTCATTATTATTTATGTTAGATTTGATGACGCGATTCACTGCGAAAGACTTGAGTGAGTAAATATTTTCTTAACGTATTGAATTCTTTGAAATCTTTTCCTTTTACTGCATTCGTTCAACCTTTTCTCAATACCTTTCGGCGAAGTATGCCGAGAGCAAACATTGACTCGTATAACATTCTCTTGGAGTGACTTAAATTTTTCCCCAGAATTAGTTAAGTAAAGATGGAACACGAATAAAAGCATTCTGGGAATAACTTTTGGAGGGGTCATTAAACTGGTGGAAGATCTTTGATGCTTCACAGACGTGAAAATAATCGTGTTAGTTATAATTAGAAATGAAATCCAGACAGAGAAACCTTGCGACAAGGAAATAAAGAAAAAAAATAAAGCTTTTATGCTTGTCGGGAGAGTTCTCAGATAGGACTAATTACATTTTCTTTCCAGATAGGAATGGTTACATATTTGCACTATTACAATA
>BMAW01090034.1:20001-71381 GCA_019974015.1 Nephila pilipes | reverse complement strand
CATGTTTATGTGAATAAAACATGTGCTAAATCTCTACCAAAATAATACATAACAAATGACACATGATTAATTATCTGTATATAATACAAACGATCTTTGAGTTGAAAGAGAATACTATTACATAGTTTCTAAATTTATACTTACACGAAATGGTAACGAGACTTAGGGAATTTTTTAAACATATATATATATATATATATATATATATATATATATATAAAGTTTTTGAAAAAAAGGTAGAAAACAAAGATTATGCAGCTACGAATTGTGTTGAATTCCATACATTCTTTAGCAACTAGAACCAAAATATCTAGTGTTCTTCTTACTCAATTTAAATTACAGAAATGTTTTCAATTTATGATGTAATAGTGTTAACAATTTTACTCCCGAACAATCCTGGTAAACTTTAATATAAATTTAGTTACTATTATGGATTTGAGCTTTATTTGGGGCAAATATTTTTTTCCCATTCTTGTTGACATGAATGAAGAATCTCAAAAATCAGAACAAAAGGGTTTGATTTTTTATTACTATCTCATTAGAAGCAACTCGAAGGCTGTTAGTGACGGCCCGTGTAGTTTTGAGTCTCGATCAAGTGACGAAAAACATAACGTTAACTGGCCATCTCCCTCTGAAAATTTTCCATTCCTCGCCATGGAGGACTTGAAACCTCGACAGATTTAACTTGCCTCAGCCATACCATATAGTGGTTATTTAGTGGCATCAGGACTCGACAAAAAATAGTAATAATTCATTCAGATGTTTTTATTTTGTTTTAATTGTAGAAAATAAGTTCAATATTTCATGTGTTATAATTTGTTTCAATTAGTAACTACATAATAGCGAACAAGTCATAACGAGTAAAGATGTTCCCGCTGGATAATGACCACAGAAAGCAGCATTGACTCATATTGATAAAAGTATATAAACAGATTTATATTCTTTTCGTCATAGGTAAAAAGTATATAAATAGATTTATGATTTCATTAATAGTTATAAGTTAGAGCGGGTCGCGTAGATTAAATTTGATGAGATTTTTTTTCCTTAACATATTGTGCTGAGTTATTAAATTGTAATATATTTTTTCCTTAATATAAAAAAAAAATAAGTAATAATAAATATAAGAAAAAAAAATTAAAATAAAATCATAAATCATGAAATAAAATCAAATATTAAAACTATTTGAAAAAAGTATCAAAATTGATTTTGCATTCATACTTTTGAATTTTTTAACATATGTGGCAATTCATGTGAAACCAAATAGTATTTAGGCGAAACTTTGGTTTTGATTGAACTTTTAACCCTTGGCTAAGCATGCGTTACTGTCAATGGACTAAACTTAATATGTATCCCGAAATTACAAAAAAAAAAAAAAAAAAAAAAAAAAAAAAAAAAAAAAAAAAAAAAAATAAAAAAAAAAAAAAAAAAAAACATATAATTCTAATCGTACATTCTTTTGATCTTTCCCTCAGAAGCTTTCCTTATTTAGTTAGTTAAAGGAATCATGACCACGAGACTCTGTAATGATCTTTTTCTTTCCCATGGGGCTCACTATCTGTAGTAAACACGGTTGCTCCGTTCTGCTACAAACCACGCCACCGACATGAGGAACCGATATGATTACCGAAGTGAAGAGGAAGATGGGAGCGAAAAACAAAAACATAACGAACAGAACTATCGAACTCATCGGTCGCGCATATTTTCTTTGCGCGATATATCTCTATTCGAATATATGTATCAAATACAATATCTGTAAATAATTTTATTTAAATATATCATTCTGCAGAAAATAATCTGGATGTCTTTTCAAGTAGTTACTGTCTAGAATTTCTGGAATAATTAAAATTCCTCTTTAAAATTTGAGGCGAAATGACAGATTAATTCATCCCACATTTTGGATTCAAATGCGAGGTAAGCATTTTACCGTGTTTATTTTCGTATATATTATAGATTATATTTTACAACGGTTGACTTACCCTCAGTAGGTCCTAGCTATTATTCCATATTTCAACCCTCTTTCTTGTCAATGAATTTTTGTCGTTGTCTTCCATTTTTTTTCATACGGCTAGATCATAGCTATAACTTGTTTGGCGCAGGACAGTCATATACGACTCTTGCGCCATTAAACTGCATGATACACAAATTCTCTTTCTTTTGTTGTTTATGTATTTTGGAAGACTTATTTTCAGGGAAGTTATATGAACAGTTATGAGCTTTTCTTGAATTTCCGATGTTATTCAAATTTTTAAATGTCAACATACAACACATGGATTACGTGTTAACATGTCATATTTCAGAAGATGGGGAGGATTTTTAATATTTCAGTAAAGTTTCTAATTGCCACTTGAATTAATGCCTATTTCAATCATATTCAAATATAGTATAATTTTTTTTTTGTAAAGCGTTCTTGGAATCGCAGATAATGAAGCAACAGGAAACATGTAATGCGTAAGATATTAATTTAGTAAAAAAAATTGAAAACAAATTTTATTTTTTTGAAGTATTTCCGCATGAATTGCGTTAAATTATTTTCAACAAACGTAAAAAAATGTGACATATTGTTTTTTTTTAAAAAAAAAACACAATGTTAATCTTCTTACATTATTGTATAAATACTTAATTTTGAATATATATAGGTTTATTTGAATCACTTTAGTATATATATTTATTTTAAGTCATAACAAATACTCTTATACAGTTTTATTTCATTTATTTTTGGACTTATTTATGCTTTTATTACTCTATACCATTTCCCTAACTTTTTCTTGCTTCGCTACTGCTTAAATTACCTATGCTTGTAACTTTTTTATCTATGACTACCACAATTTTGTTTTTATAAATAATTTTATGTTTTTAAAAGTAGAGATGTAATATATATTTTTTGAATTGAAAATATATTATAGCTTACAAACATTACGCTTATGCATGACATTGTCAGTAATGACAAACAATACTGACAAAAAGCATACTCTTGATGCAAACAAATGTTATCTTGAAGGACAACTCGTTTCTTTTTTTTGATTCTGCAACATTATTTACACTTTCATCCTAAGTAACACATCGATCAATAACTCCCGAGTCTAACATTGAAAACAACATTTTTTTTGCAAAATTTTTTCTTATTCATCAACATAACACCTTTTGTTAATCACCTTTTAGGGTGATACAATCGTTCCAACGCTTTTCCAATTTTTTTTTTTCGCAAGAAATCTTTTTTTTTGCAAGTAAATAGCGATAAACAGCTTTCTGAATCATCGACTCGTTGCTGTTTTTGTTCCATCGAAAGCAATCGCGGCACCCACTTGGAAAAAACCTTTTTCACTTCACTTCAAAAAACCTTTTTCCTGGTTCGATCGACTTAAAATTTTGACACGTTTCAAGCAAAGGTTAGTACTCTAGAAAGACCTGGTTACTGGTTTACTACGAGCGCCGTCTCTGGGTTAGTCTCGGGAGTTATTGATCGATGTGTTATATTGATATTTTCTGCTTTTTCACTTGCTCGAATAGCCATCTTTTTCTTTATTGTTCTAAGAGGCTTTCTTTCATCCAAAATATTTATGTCAAATGTGAAGAATTTAACCAAACGTACGCAAAACAATAGAATTAAAATTATATTTTTTGCTGCAGGTATATAAAGAAGAATTTGAAGCTTCAACATCGATTCCCCCTTCTAACTCTGATTTCTACTTCAGCTGTTTATTTTACATCTTAAACTTTTTTTTTAGTGACTCATGTCGTCAGTTGAAGTTTTCCTTAATTTAAATTTCTTTTGAATACTTATTATTAAATTATTTTGTTAAACTGAGCACCACTGATCTTTGAGCTTTCTAATATGGAGTCTCACGAAGTATCATTTACACTTCTTTTGAAAAAAATTCATATTTTGCATCACTTGTTTTGATTTTAAGAATAATTTCCATGCATGAAAACAGCCATTACATTTATTGCAGCTATTTCAGTTACAATTATAATAAACCGGTTAATTATTACTTTATCCTTTTGTATGTATGCCAGACAACTGATTTATCAATAGTAACTATTTTACATTTAAATTAATTACATTCTAAATTTCATCTCGTTTCTATTATTTCTCGTTTGAAAATGTGGCCTTAGGTAGCATATTCGAAAGGATAATTTTAGATTTCTCCTATTTCGATCTAAAAGAAACATGTATTTTTGAAAACCAAACAATGAGAAATATAATTTCCATTCACTAGACATCTATCACACATTATTTGAAATACAAGCCCTCCAAAGACTACAAATGTATTTCTACGCATTTTAGTGATATGGGTCAATAAGACCCAGTTTTGTATTATTAATTTTTTTTTTCGTAAAAAGCAATCCTGTATTTTAAAAAATCTATAAACTAAACATATTTCACTATTTGAAAAATACATAAGAAACGAAATATCATAGTTAAATTAAATAAGTGCTCGCATGAAGTAAATTGAAGAAATGAGTCGATTAGAACCATTTTAGAGAGATTGATCTAATTTTCAGTCTCATGGGGCTCAAAAAAGATGCTCTAACCATACTTTTCGAAATACTCATAGAATGAAACATATTACATACTTGGGTACTCACTGGAATTAACAAAGTTAGGAGGGGATTTCTCTAAAGCCGTCTTATTAGATGTATTGCACTCAAAAAGACTCTTGGAGTACTTCACGTTAGTCCTAGATCATTAGAGAGGAAACCAAAATTAGTATATGACCCTTTTACGAAACACTTATTATTATTATTATAGCTTTCAGACAACTTAAGGTATTTGAGATAACTTCGATAAGAAAACTGAGCTTATTTTATACAAGATTGAAATAATCATCACTTTTTAAATAATCACACTATTTATTTTTCTTTTTTTAAGAAAAAATCTTTTTATATACAACTATGATTACGAGTGAGATATTAAAAATCATTCTTATGTATGTCGCATGTACATTATGAAAGCAGCGTACTGATATTTAAGTGCATATTCAAATATAATACACTACATTTATAATTTTGAAAAATTGAATCATACCTATACACATAATAATCTGTGGAATACAGTTATTATTCCAAAGTTTTAATTTATGAAAATTTAAAATTTTGGTACAGTGATTTAAATTTCACTTAGATTTTATACAAATATTGTGCAATATCTAAAACATTTGAATGGAAGTGAGATCAATATTAAACTCACTGCATAGAAATTAATCCAGTTTCATTATGTTTCATAGCATTGTGGATAAAATAGAACTGGAAAAAACTCTGAATAAAAAAACACATATTTTGTGAAAGACGTAAATGCATATATTTTTTTACGGTTTGATATGATTACTAATATTTTCAAAATTCAATTTTCTAACTTTTTATTTGTATCAAATTCTTACAAGTGATACAACATTTAAATCAGTGAAAGGCTCATTAATCTTAATAATATATGCAAAATATGGAACAATTTAAGATTGCAGTACTTCAAACATATTTCTTCAGTTCTTCTTTTATCTTATTTAAATCAAAATTATTAGAAGCATGGTACATTTTTTTCTATTTAACACGATGTGGTATTCCAATCTTATCCATATATTTCGAATTCTTAGTTCGAGTATGAAATTAATATGACAACCTATATACATTGAAACGCTTTTGCATATATCTGTAGGTACTTGTACTATACTTTAAGAAACTACTTCATATGGAATTTTCCTCTTCTTACCACATTTTCTTTGGCTCTAAGAACACAGAATATATTCTGCAATTGATGTAGATACATATTATTTTTGCTTACTACAGTCAGGATTATTGTAGCTTTTGATTACATGAACTCTTATTTAACTCTAAATTGTTACATATATTATTTTTTTTTTCTGATGTGAAAGCATTTTTGCACTCCAAGCAATTTGTGAAAGCATTTTTGTATTCAAGTATTTTTAAGTTCAGTTCAAGTGTTAAGAGATTGCGATATCTTACGAATCCATTATAATGCATTCACGAGTTTCTATGAATACATTTATTACAATATTAAAAACCACTGTTAAGAATGTAGTAAACAATTTTGGGCATAATGAACACAAAAGATGTTCTACCATTGATCCATATATGTTTTATTTTGACATACTGAAGCATGTGTTCTCGGAAGTATCAAAAACATTCAATTACCTACTAATATTAATGTAATTTTACTGAGTTTCAAACTAATTTACGCCGTAAATATAGTTTGAAACTCAGTTTAATAATTGCTTTCGAAAGACTTATATAATGTAACACAAATCCCACAATTAAAAAAAAATTGTGGTATAAAATGCAAGTGTATTCTTAATGGCTATGTGACTTTATTATTTTCAATATAGAATTAATGAAAAAGTGTAATATAAAATAATTGATTTAATAAAGAATTATAAGAAAATTTGAGGTCAAATAACATATTTATTACAGAAATTTTCATTAAGTATTTTTTAAAAGTAATTAATTCCCTTTAATATAAATATTTCATTAAAAGCTTCTGTTAATTGAATCCGAATTCAAACGATCAGTAGTCAAATATTTCAACCACTGAACCAGAAAGCAATAGAAAAAGTAGACGGAATTAACTTCACACTAAAATCAAAGTAAAGATAACTGGTGTTGGACATTGAAATTTTAATCGTCAAATAACGTGTATGAGACCTAAATTGTCAACCCATTTCCAACATTGTATAAACTATAGTGATAACTTAGAATCCCTACTGGCATAGTCCTCACCAGACAGCTATACAATGAGAAGGGAGGACGAGTCCCGAACTCTCAACACTCATCAATTATGAACCTATTACTCCACCAATCAAGGTTCTTGAACTTTGATTATATAAGATTGGATAAAATATTTGCAAAGAATTGTAGAACTTTCAATGAGATTTTATGAAGAAAAATGAGAAGTTATAGCTTTTTATTCTCTGTTTCTCTGTCCTATTATATCCATTATCGTCAATCAATATGCCAAGTGTGAAAAAAAAGGAATACTAAAGTCTGAGCTCTTTCCATTCAGAGATAAATCCACAAATACTTTGGTAATACTATCATTATATTTGTCTGTTAGAATTATCTAAGACTGTTTGAAAAGGAAAAATAATTATTGGATAAAACTGCTACATAAATGGCAAAGTGCATTTGACATACAAGGCAGTCACTTATGTCTAGTGCGAGGGAAAAAATCGGAAATTCGGAATGGTAGTCAGTTCATATTAGGGTAACAGACTATTAGAGAAAGTATAATACCAAATTTAAGAATCCTTGCTTTTGTGACATACAAGTTTTATAATTTTTAGTACTGCTCAGATTTTTTGTGTGACTTTTAGTGATATTTTATCATTCCTTTGCAATATGACATTAATTTTTTTTTCGTTAAAAGATTTTTTTCATCACAATTGAAAATTGACATAATTTGCGATACATATTTGCTTTTAAATACCATTTTGAAAAAAAAAAAAGTATCCGTTAGATATACAAGAAAACTTTAAGCCTTGTATATAAAAAATGAAACAACTTTTTTGAAGATATCCTTGTATATGTTCCTTGAAAAAATTATGGAAATTTTCAACTGTAGAAATTTATTTGTTTCCTTTACTTTCAAGTAAAACCTTAACAGAATTACTTAGGAAAAAATTGGTTCACCATATACATAGTTATCTTTCATAGAAGCATTTAAAATTTGGAACCAAATAATGTAACAGTTTATTTATTTATTTCTTAAATGGTACTTAGATGCAAATATGTCTCAAAACTCATAGCTACATTCAACTAAAGGGGAAAACATTTTGATTAAAAAATTACTTTTATAGTTATGTAAAATGTTTAAAATATCATTATTAGGTACTCAAAATATCTAAGATTTATTTATAATTTTAAACCATATTTATTACAAAAGCAAAGAGTCTTAAGTACTGTATTTTACTATTCCTCTCATGTCCTGATACTTAGTGAACCAATCAGTTTTGCAATAGGAATAATAAAATATGAAAAGTGTCATTCGGTGTTTCCCGGTTTCAGTTAGAAAATTAGTATTTGACCTTTAAATTTTCTTTATACTTTTATTATAAAGATATTTTTTTTATCTTCCTTATTATATAATTCTTCTAAAGCAAATTTCACTTAAACTGCATTCCTCTGTGACAAACAAACAATTTTGTGTGCTGGTCTGGCTACAAAGTAAATAGCTATAAAAAATTACGAGGATGGTTCAAAAATTACATGTATTTGAAGTCAGATGGCATTCTTTTGCTAATTTTTTGTCACCATTGGGTGCTGCCGTTTGTTAAACGGAGCCAAAACAAATATGACATTGATTCCTGAGTTAGTTTCGATTTTGTCGTCATTCCATGACAAATCAAAAATTTGATTGCTGCCTAGTCAAGTTGTAGACTAATTTTGTATTGAATTGCCACTATCGGTGAGACCAGCGTTCATCATTATGCACCGGTAATCAAGCAAAAATTAAAACTTTTGGTTACTTCTGGTGAATTTTTTCCAAGAAAGGCGAAGATGGTCTCATCAAACGGAAAGGTTATGACGAATACTTTTTGAGGTGCGAAATGTGTCATGATCACAAATTCAAGCAGCTGAGACTTAGAAAGCTTCTAGTAAGTCATGTTGATTACTAAAAACAAATCATTTTCGATGCTACGAGAGCCATCTCTTGGATTTTCTAAGGACTTATTGAAGGACCATCGTATTTATCTTCTGATTTAATATTAATTTGGAACACAAAATAAGCTCAAAATTTATTACAAATTAGATTAATTATTTTAATAAGTGATACATATTTTCAATGATAAGTAATAAGAATTTTATTACTTGGAAATGTAACATTAACTTTTTATTTGTATTTCTTCCACTTGTATACTTTTAACAAAACGTTCAACGTGTTAGGCTACCATTTCTCAACTATATTATTAAGTTTCCCTTGCGTTTCTAATCCACTAAATAACTTTTGCTTTACTTCTAAAATTGAAAGTAAATGTTCTTCCATGTCAATTAACAACATGATATTTGAAATTTCTTATTTTGAATATTTAATAATCTAGGGTAATTAGAGGTACATAATAGGTTTGTGAGTATTTCTTAAATTCCAGTGCTTTTACACAAAACATAATTGTTCACTTCGTGTGAATGGAATACTAGGAATACTAAGTACCATAATAAGTATAGTTAGTATTTTACCAGGAAAAACAATAGGAATGGAACACACCTTTGGAATCAGATTTGTAATTTATAGTTCGTTTTGAATTTTTTATAAATACAACATTGACACATGAAAATATGTTGAAGTTTTGAAATCAAGTATTAACTTTAAAACCTGATCAAAATTTAGAATTATGAAGTCCACCCTAATTAATTTAAACCAATTTTAATTTTATTTGATTAATATTATCATAAGTTCATATTAATAAAGCTAAGATGGTGTGTTTTGAACATAATTAAATTATGCATATTCCTTTACGAAAAAAAAAAAACCTACATATGCAGTTATTTAAATAAACCATATCTGTCGGAAATATATAAAGCATTTTAGTTAAACAAATTGCATTTTATAAATTTTTAAAGAATCTGTTTTGAAGGAACAATTTTTACTATTCTATGAAGACATTCAACTGATGCAATTGTTTATTTTTTATTATTTATATTTAAGAAATTAAAATAGACATATTCCAAGTCAAAAATAATATTTTAAGATGTTAAGAGATTAAATGATTTTTCTATGAAAAATATTTTTCAAACAATTTTAAAAGCTTTGACCAAACCGAAAAAAGGCTTAGAAGTAACTCTATTTGTGGCGGTCGCGAAACGGCAGCGTAGATTCGAACCCTGGTCCAAGGGATCCGAAGGCGACGGGCCTACCAATCAAGCCGAAAAGATATCTCACCGGGCTGGTTGAGTAAGGCCTTTTAACGTTGAAGAGCGTCGCTGCATATTGAAGAAGCTTTCTATTTTAAATTTCATTATATTCTCCTCGTCTTAATCAGAGGAAAATTCAATTTTGAGTCAAATAATTTTTACAAAGTTGTTGTCTTGAGAGAAGAGTTTTAATTAGAATAATTATTCTAAAATGGTTGCTTAAAAATATCAATTGTTAGCATAATATATTGTAACTCCGCATCTAAAAAGTTCGTATATCTTAATATTTCAATTCCATTGAACATATTTATTTACATTTTTATTTTTATTGCAATAGTTTTTAGAAAATATCTAATATATTTCAGTAATATTTACATTGGTAGGTATTTGATACTGAATAGATTATGAATCATTGCAAATATTGTAATAATTGCATTGCTCAATATGCATAAACATTTATGGTTTTATAATGTGCGTGTGTGTGGCTTTAGGCTTCCAACTGTGAGCCACGTTAAAGTAAATTAATGTATTATTAGTCGCATAGCAGTTTAGAAATATTTAATGTATTTCAAGGTCATTTTATCAAAGAAAACACGAGAGTATCTATAAGGAGGAATCAAAAATAAAAGTTTATGTTTTACCTGTTTACTACTTTCTTTCCAAATTTGAAAGTATTTCATGTGAATTCTGGTACAGAGCCAATTTTTTTTCTTATTTAATTTTACATTTTCAAATACATTTACTATATTCTAATAATTATAATAATCAAGATTCGAGTGCATAGTTATAAAAGTTTCATAAGATTAATAATACATTCATGAATTAAAAAATTGTAAAATAAGCAATATTTAATATGATTGGAGATTTTGATATAATAAATTACAAAGGTTTTCATCCAAATATTTGTGTCAGTATTTTTTATCTCCATTTTTATGTCATTCTTATGAAATCCTAAATACTTTGTCTAAAATAATAGCCTAATAATGATTTTTATTAGTTAATAACTTGCATACAATAATGAAACGCATTATCTTCAAGTCCAATAGTATATGATTTTACTGAGATTTGAATCCAATTAATAACGTATATATGACTATCTTTTTATACAATAATATATTTTTACCAAAAAGTTACTTCATACTGAATAATGCTAAAAGAAGCCCCATAATTTCCTAGCAACTTTATTCAATTTAAAGCGCCTTGTTCAAACATAAAATTAATATAGATATGATATTTGCCACTTTTCTAGTCCAAATTATAAGTAAATGGGTGTAAAAACCACGTAAAAGGAATATCTAACCTCAGTAAATATCTTTTTTTTTTTCTTTTTGAACAAGTTCTGCAAGATGACTTTTAAGAACCTTTTCATTTACATTTAAGCACACAAAAAATATCAAGAAGCTTTTTACCACATTAAAAATGCTCAAGTATTTCAAAGTATTGTTCTTATTCAAAAATTTAAATTTTAAAATAATTACGATATAATTTTTTTATTTATTTATTTTTCCTTAAACTTAACATGTTTAAGAGTTCTTCTTGATATGAGACTCGAGATATATTTTTAAAGAAATAATATTTTTATTGAAACTTTTATTTAAAATATTCGTCCGCGATACTTTAATATTCAGTGTATATGCAATGCATATATCAAATAAACAATAATAATTATTCTTAAATTTATTCGGACTCAAATTGGTAACAGAGTACCTTCAAATACTTTGAGAAATATATAATCAAACCATGTGTGTTGATTACCTGCTAAACAACAAATACTAATTTAATATAATCAAAGCAATTATCAACTAATATCTTTAAATTTGTTATCTTGATTTTAGAGATGAATTTTAATTTGCTCTTGAGCAGAACTACATCAGAAGACGGATGCATATCCTTTAGAAGGAAGAAATATCCCACACTATTTTCGTTATCACTTCACGGGTCAAACACTTGAATTGTCACTGTTAGAAGATATAACATCGTTGAAGCAACGGATTGATTATCAGAAGAATATTGTTATAATTGCAATTTCATCTATCATTTCAATGGTTTTAATTTCGTCGATCTACAAGGTTTATTGTTCCTACCAAATAAAGCACACCAATCTCGTTGAATTGCTTAACAGTTTCTAATGACCCACAACGTAAATACAATACATTGGTTAAACCCTTTCACCTGATCTTTCACAATCCAAAAACCCTGTCTATGATAATCCCAAAATTAAAATGCTTTTCGCTATTAAACAGCGAGTTTTAATAGACTATGATATAGCTTACAAAATGATGATATAGCTTGAATTCCAACAGCAATTAGCATCCCTTAATTACAGCAATTTGCAATTCAACAAAGACTATACTGCAGTCCGATTACATTTCTACAAACCATTAAAGCATTAGTAGACCTGCGAAGAATTAACGTATTGACTAGCGTACATTTTGCTCACAAATGCATATGGGGCGTCTAAATTAGAAAAGAACCCAAGAAAAGTTTAGTTAGTGGATATTGTTTCTGTCGAAAGGGCATTTTAAACAAATAAAAACAAAAATTAGGGCTTTTTGCGAAGCATGGTAAATCAAAAGAAAATAAATTTAATGACACTTTGTAAATTGAATCATGTAGAAAAATATAACCCTACGTAGGGAATAGATAGTTAGTATTTTGATAATATAACCTTACGTAGGGAGCTATGGTAGTACGAGTGCTGAACACTGAAATTTTTCCTAAAAGTTATTGTGAATTTTAACTTATTGCAGTATAAAAAACACGACTAATCAATATAAAATTTCAAGAAAAATCCTTTTTATTTATAGTTATATAAGAAATATGTATACAAAATTTCTGCTTCACTGATTCATAACAATTTGAGATACTGTATTTTGCAGTAATGAAAAAAATGTTCTTTTTAGACTCTTGGAGTCATAGAAATTCATTTTCAAGTAATATTATAACAACTATAACTCAGCTCCTAAATAGGATAGAAACAAAACTTAAACAGATTTTTAAAGAAAGCGTTAAAATATATGGTATTATATTCACTTATATATTATATCATATTATATTCACTTATATATTATATCATATTATATTCACTTATATATTACATCATATTATAAGCAGTTATATATTATATCATATTATATTCACTTATATATTATATCATATTATATTCATTTATATATGTAGGATATGTAGGATTTTTACATTTTGAGACGCCTTCCAACTCTAGATGGTGCCACGAGCTGGAGATATACTTTGTGACTTCTTTCCAATGGGTTCACACGAGTAACGGCAGATGGAAGAGTGCGACCAACAGAGAAAGACGTACGATCTGATTGTTCTTTAATATGTATAACCAATAGTTCTATTTTAACTTAGTAAATACTGTACAATAATATATGGTTTAATTAAGTGTCGCCTTCTAAAAATCCGCATTGTTGTTGAATCCAGACAACCCCTAGACATCTTTAAAACGAGCCATGTACCCCATTTCTGTAGTTAGTATTCTACATATATTTTATTCACTTCACATAAGGGCTATATATATATATATATATATATATATATATAACAGTTATTCAATTACATTTACTATCCACTCAAATTAAGATCTCCGCACCATTACTATAACTGCAAAAATATCCATAATTCTTATTCTTCCTGTTGACTTTAAAATACATTTTTCTTTACCTTAATATAACTAAGAGTATAGTAATATAGGAAAAAATTAAGATGTTTGAATATTAAAATTCTAATGAATTACATTTCCATGGTATATCACAGATACGCTATCTTCAATCTAATATTAAATAATTATTCGGAAAGTAGTTAAAATTTAAATTATTTTCACAACTACTATTTCCCATTGAATTCAGTCTCGGAGTATTCTAAGCTAAACTCGTATTTGCTACTGTGAAATAATATGCCACATAAATCTCTTCTGTATACATATTATATCTAAATATTAATCTTTCATAAGTCTCCACTATATATTGCATCTACTTGCAAAACTGTATATGAAACTAGAAAATTCAGTTCACTCCAGTTCTTCGCACATTTTCAAAATCAGATTCGCAATAGGAGATTGAACTCTCTAGTTCTGCATATATATATATATATATATATATATATATATATATATATAACAATGAAAAATAATGTTTCTTTTCGTTTTGTGGTAACTTTTGAGATTTATCAGAAACTTTCCCTATAATCTCTCAGAAAAATGAAACATAAAACTATTTACAATATTGCGAAGTTGAAAATCGTTTCCTTTTAACCAAAACCATAACGGTATCTCAATTTGTCAAGTGAGAGATATAAGGAAATCCATAGTTTAATTAAACAAGGAAGCATTAATTTTGGCCTGAGTTAATTAATTATTGATACACCACTTGCGTAGAGCCCAGAAGGTTGATAGCATTGATGACAAAGGGAAATTTCCGGCACCGATAGCGAATCTGCTCAGGAAAAGGGGCATGAGAGAATTTCGTGGCCAATAGTAACCTAGTTAAATCCTATTATTTAATCTATTGTTTGACTAATTTCGCAAAGCGTCAGTCTAAAATGATGTCAAAACGCCAAAATCAATTATTTCATGACTCATCATTTGATTTTCCTCTTAGAGGTGGCTCGAAAGCTCTAACTTAAGTTTGTATTCTTGATAATAAATTCGAAAATTAAATACGCATTGCTTATAAAATATAGAGAGACATTAATCAAAGTTTAAGACTTAGATACAAAGAAAGGGAAGACTTCAAATTCACAGATACCAAGTAGTTTTAATAAGTATTTTCAAACGATAATCATAACATTGCTAGAGAAGATAAACAATATTCTACTTTCAATCTAAGATTATTGGTTAGTGCGAGTTTATTAAAAGGTTATGTCGTAATGAAGGTTAAAATATGAATGTTGTTTTACAGAAATTATGGTACGCTATAAACTTAACTTGCAATGTTGATAAATTTAACATTTAGTGTTACATTCGGTGTGTATATTATATGCTAATATTTTTAGTAAATATTTATTTATCCATTATACTTCAAAAATTTGAGGAATAAATATAATGTTATGTAACCATATTTTCAGAGAATGTAGAGAATAATTCTTGAAATAATTTTACCCTAGTACGCGGAAACGAAGATTGATAAGAGCAATAATTAAATAAAATAATTTTATTTTACTTAAAACATTCAATAAAGTTTCTATGGATTTTTTTTCAAATTTATATTCGTTCTTTCAGCTTGTAACCACGGTAGCCTAACTATCTTGGACGTGGACCAGCGGTCGGAGTTGTTTTCGTCGAGTCACGGAATCAAACTTAATGATGCTGTATACTCGCATTATGTCTGGGTTGATCCACGTTAAACCTCTCATTGGTCAAGATCCCTAATTCTCCGGTTGATGTGGTGGTGAAGTTTCAACAAGGACGTACTAGCACAGGTATCGTCCTTGTCAATTGATCGAGGCTTAATATTACGAGGTCAGTCACCAATTATCTTCATGTTGCTTCTCAGTGAGACGTCAATAAATATTCACAAGCCCATTTTTACTCAGCATACATAATTATATACAGACATTATACATCAAATTTATCTTTATCCATCAGTTTATTTTTTTTAAAAAAAATAAGAAGATATTTTAATTGTGTTTAAGCAATAAACTTTTGTCATGGTATTAGTCACAAAAACATAGTCTACAACACGGAATCTTAAGAAATTGAAAATTTTGCATACATTTAATATTTTTCGGATTTTTTTTTTTTTATCTTTGAAAATATGTGCAATCAAAACAGAATAAATTGTTGTACAAATGTAATTTTCTTTTCCTTATGAGCTAAATAATTGTTCATTTTTCGGATCTGTGAATTAATTTATGTAAGACAGTAAATTACAAAGTCAAATTAAAATTTAAGGTACCTTGGGCTGTTTCTAATATATATTGGGAATAAAGATTTTACGGGAATTTACACTCAGTGTCCCTTAATTATATTATTACACGAGTCATTATGATGTTTCAACAATTGAAAATAGACTTTCGAAGGGGAAGTTTAATCCCTTGACTTTATGTTCAACATTGAAAAAGCCAAAAAACGCCTGGTGATGTTTTCATGAAAAAGTTAAATTGAGAAGTAAATTACATAAATAAAAATAAATTTGAAAAAACATATGTTTTTTTTAAAAAAATATATAAATAATTATCATTCATTAGAATCAAATGGTATTTAAATAAATCAATTCGAAGAAGTCATTAGTGAAATTGTTGTGCTAAAAATCTAGTATTTTTAAACGACTCTTTACTGAATTGGTTTTCCTTTTTCTCAAAATTAGTTGTTATTTTTTTCCCTTAAACCTCTTTTTTAGTTACTCTTATTTTGCTTGTGTGAAGACTGCATTATTATAAAATTGCTTTCTTTGTCGTGTAAGAAAAGTTACTCGTGTGATTTTGATTGTTTTAATTATTTTAATTTCCCAAGGAAAAATACAATCAAAATGTTTAAGCTCTCAGAATATTGTTACAAAATCAATAGAAAATTTAATTTCAGTTGAGTGTGTGAGATATAGTGAATTTATACCACCAAAATTATAGCTGTACATATTAAGAAGCGCTGCAAATAAGTACATTGAAAACTGAAATTATATATTCTGAGAAAATCGGATCTAAAACTAACTTTTAGGATCTTACACCATGTGTATATAACTATGAAGCAAATACCAATCTGAGTATTGTTGTCAGTTGAAACCGTATGAAGAAAAAATGCCTACTCATCTTATTATATTAGAATAAGGCTACCTGCGTTTCCTTTTATAGCCAAAATTCTTTTATTCTGACCTAAATTGAAATCAGTAAATCGATGTTTCAATGAGACACCATCAAATAATATTTAGCTTTTAATATTCAAATTCAGTTCCTGTAATATTAGGATTAATCTCTTTAGTATTATAAATACATTTAAGTTTGTGCATTAGCCCCTTTACTCCCAGCGTATCACATGCGATACGCTCGCATTTGTTCTTCTGGGCCCAGCGTATCATGATAAATACGCTCCGAAAATGCCTGCTACAGACCAAAGTATCAATAGAGATACTCTTGATGAGAATGTTTTATTTGATTTTTTTAATGTTACTACATGGCGTTACAATACCACGAAATCTATATAGGTTATTTCGAATGTTGACCTTGGTGATATGGGGTTAGATTTCACTCCTGACTATCAGAAAAGGTGGGTAATATATGAAAAGCACGAGGTGCGGCGCGGCTCTTTCAATGTAATGACATAATTTAAAGGGTGCACTAGCTTTCGGCTTGCTTTTTTTTTTCTTGTTTTCTTCTTAGAAGTTCGAAAGAGAATTTATGGATGTTTATGGGGTTAGGGCTTTAAGTAGCAGATGCTCCCAACTGTTCGTTTCATTCGGTTTTTATTTGTAGCGACAGTCATGACAAAAATAAAGTATTTATCTGATACAGAGATTTGAAAATTAATGAAAGAATCCGACAGTAATGTTAGCGAAAGTAATCCAAATATGCACATAGCCATTAAAGGGGGGAAATAAGGGCGCAGAATATGTGCCCATTGCTTAAAATCTTACGTGAAGCGTCAAAAGTTGACAAAATATGTGTGTAAGACATGTGACGTTGGACTATGCTTTGAATTTTTTTTTTATAAAAATACCATACAGCAAAATAAGATTCATTTTTTAAGTCTTAATATTCCATGTAATGATACATGATTACACCATGAAATTTATGTAACAAATGTAAGTATATTTTGTATTTTCTCAAATGATATGATTTTTTATGTAATGTTATGTATAAAACATAAAATTTTCTATTAAATCTTTTTCTCTTTCGCATATATTAAATTGAATGCATTTTAAATAATATATGTAAAAACCGAAATATTCTAATGAATAGTTGATTTTAGAGGAATTTTTTTCGCGAATCAGGCTTAATGCCTGAAATCGTATGAGCATAGCGTGACACTCCGCATAGCATGACTAAGAAGCCGCATGCCCAGAGAAGCACTTCTTTTTTCTCTCTCCGGTAGCGAAAGGGTTCTGCATGTTCCACGCCATAAATACTTAAATCACTGACTGCCTTTTAAGCTTTTCAGTAAACAATGCTCAAATATTTCGTGTGTTGATAAATATTTGTTGCCATCTATGCTTTTGTAATAGAGAGTAAATATAATTCGAGTAGAAGAAAAATGCATAACTACACAAAACATCCATCCAAATTCAACTCTATTTTCGAATGAACTCATTACTTACAAGCAAATATATTGTTAATAACATGACTGTTTAATTGACTAAATTTTTAGACACGTTAAATAACAATTCATATATTGACATATAATGCATATAAAATTAAATGAGGAGCAAGATCCTAGCATTTTCTGTCCACATTTAACGCACATAATACTATCACACAGCTTATAACTGAAATTGTGTAAACGACTTTCAAATAGCTTAGTTAAGGAAACTGATACGTCTTCGACAAGAAAAAGAAGCTTATTCTGTGCGAAGTCTAAATAATCCTTATTTTCTTAAGAACTGAAAACAATAGAAGCCATATTTTAACATTGAAACATATATGTATACTTATGTTTCTGTTTACGCATAGAAAATCATATTAATAAGAATGATTAATTATTTTCGAATAATTAATTATCAATTGCTATATTTACATTTGTAAGTTGTGTACTTCCTTTTGATTCATCTAGAACAGATTTACTGCACAAATTTCGCGGCCTTTATAACTTTAATAAAATTATAAAGTACTTATAAGCAAAAAAATTATATATGCTGAACATAATTATCAATTCCAAATTTAAGTTTGACAATAAAATTTTCAGCATTAGTATTATAACTCAAATTTCCATAATTTTTATACAAATATTACTTGATATCTAATATTGCGGGAGAGTTAACTTTTCAAAAGAAATAAAGTTCAGAATGCAAAAAATAATCTCATTGGGAAGTATCATTTGTTATTTCTATTTCCATAACATATATTTAGGAAAATAACAATCTTATGATAAAGTGGGTTTTATGGAAAGTATACCAAAATCCTAAATAATCAAGTTTTGTAAAACACGCATATACAGATGTTTTTTTTTTCAGTGGCATTCTATACTAGATTTTATTTGCAATTTTAAAATTCTATTCTCTAGCATTTCATTTATAAAATTATCATGAATAATACATCTATGGAATCAGTAGAGTACCTTTTTATTATTACAATAATATAAAATAAGAAAATTTTGTAGCCTATTAATGTGTTAGTTGCATTTTAACTGTTGAATCAACTTCATTGTCAGAAGAATATTTTAAATTATGCCCATAAAAATTTAATTCCCTTAAACGCTGTGAATAACAGTTTTGAACACTTAAATATTCCATTAGTTGAAAATAATAATCAATTTTTTAGTTCATAAAAGTTTTACGATTCAAGAAAGACATTTTTCCAAAACATAATTGCAAGATAGGCACACATCTTAAGTTAAATAGTTAGAAAGGAAAAATTAAGCATATGATTTACGGATATAATAGAAACAGAAACAGCAAAAATATTGAAAAGGACCATGAATATTAAAAAAAAGATATTTTATCAAACAAACATCAGACGTTTTCACTTTCAAACCATGCATTTCCTCCAGTGAAAATGTAAATAATATTTAGAGGAGAGTAGAATACTTTTAATAATCAGAAATAATTGAGGTGAAAAAATTTTTAAAAAGTCAAATATATTATGTTAGGCCAACCACTTTTATATATTTTAGGAGTGAATGTAACGATTTCTCATTGCTAAAATTTATCTGAAGTATTACTTACAAACAAAGATAATTTATTAAAGGAAGAGTATTAACATAAATATAATATTAAATAATGAAAGGAAAACTATATATTTTTTGCAATAATGAGTTTTCCCATTCGTTATGCTTCAAAACAATAACTCTGAAATAGAGTTAATGTAATAAGTACTTTACATTTGTACAGAGGTTGAAGTTTCGGTCAGAATTGAAGAAATTAATTATTCGAAATTAGATTTATTTCCGAAACCATTGAAATAAAAAAAAATCTGAATTCATTCGGAAAAAGAATTCTATCTTTTTATTCCAAAAATCTAATTAGTTATTCTGAATCTTCGGAACTATTCTATTTATTATTCTTCTAGTCATAGCATGAGTTGCTAAATTAAGTTCGAATAGAAGGAAAGAAAATCAACAGAAACCAAGAATATAATGTTATTTCTAATGTCAATTCTGATTTCGTCAGAAAAGGTTTTCTCTCTTTCGATTTATTCTATTTTTGTATTTTCATTTTTTCTATTGTTTCCTTCAATGGATGTTCCGATGAATTAGGAAATCTGGCTTGTAGATAGATCTACATCTGGAAATTTATGTTTTATTTTATAACATTTTTATAAATAAAAACTCCTATTAATCTACCAGAAAAAAATATCATTTGAGAACGAGAAAAGATTTTTTTCTGTAAACTATTATATTTTGCTCATGTAAAATTATTCTTACTAGAATAAAAATGTTCTTTCTTGCAATAGTTATTTAGTAAGAAATCAAAATAGTATGTTCAGTTTGAAAAAAAGTTATTCCATTGCTCTTTGAGAAGATATAAATACAAATTAATCAATAACATAACATTTTCAATAAGACAATCCTAATTGGTTATCGTGAATAGCTTTCGGGAAAACAATGTTCAAGTCGAGCTGCAAGTAGAAATCTTCTTTTTTCTTTTCTTTACGTAGAACATTGACAATTTCTGTATCTTACTTTACCACGGTTTCTAACTCCATATAGAGTTTGGCTGGCCGCAGTAGCCTAATCGTCATCGTCACAATCACGCGGCCAGCGTTATTTTCATTGAATCATGGGTACCTGCACTGATGCCATAAAGACCTGCAGTATAGAGGGGGGAGGGAGCTGACACATAAAATCTGGCCGAGACTCAAAGTCCTCCCGTGTGGAATATTGTAGGAAGATATTGGAGAGGGAGGAACCCACTTCTGTCTAGTCCTTATCATTTAATTGCGGTTCAAAATTTCGAGATCTATCGAAGCAAAATCTAATTAGTTGCAGTCTGTCGTGAAAACTTTATTTTGCATTTCAAGTTTATATCCTGTATTCTCACGGCTCTCAAAATTATTCAACAAATTTCAGAATTGTTTCAATTTTTGATATCATTTCTGAATAATTTAATTTTTCTTATTGTGTGCATACCTTTTACCTATGCTGGGAACGGCCGTATCCGAGCAGACTAACTGTTGGTGTTAGTAATAATATCATCTTCAGTTGTTAGTAGGAAATCGTGATGTCACTGGTTTTACAGATTGATATGTATTTTAAGAAACGAAAGAAAGAAAAGTGGAAAATGAGAAGTATAAGAACTATGACGTCTCACTCTGTTAACATTTTGTAAACTTTTATTATTTAATATGGAAGAAATTATTTAATCAATTATTTTCTTTATTTTAACATGTACTGTAAAATCTTACCCTTTATTGCCGTAAAAAAAATTATTTTTGCCAGTAAATGCTAAGTGGGGCCAAGAGATGATTGCCTTTCATGGAGCCGGTTTGTAGCTATAGAAACTTTAGGTGTGGTTAGTCCCTTAGGGAATTTTGCAAATAGCCCTCGTGTTGCTTCACAGAGCATCTTTAACAAACAATCAAATGTAGAGATTGGAGTAGAAATAAGAAGTTACAGGTTAGATTATATGTCTTCTTCTTCTTACAGGTTTTAAAAATTGCTAGATTGTTTAGTGATCAATCAACGAATTAAATGAAAATCAAATGGTAGTGGGATCGAATTTGATCCTATCAAAGAACTTTGTGTAGTAGGAGTGTTGATTCATATTATACTTTCTGGAAATCAAAATTAAAGTTGTCTTTGTCACATGTCTGACTGTACTATTTTAACACGATGCTAATAATAAATCAATTAAACAAGGAACTACAGAGCTATTACTACCAAAAATCTCATATATCCTACTGTCAAAGAAAATGTTTGATTTAAATCACCTTAGCCAGAAATAATGCTATCACTTAAAGTTGAAAATAAATTCACCATTTCTTTCTTTTAAAATCCTTTATTTTAAGGCAAAGCAATATTGAAAATGTATGTAAGCATTTCATATATATATATATATATATATATATATATATATATATATATATATAATGCAAATGTTCCAAATGGAAAGGACCCATCATATTTCGTATGATTTTCTTAAAGTTAAGAATTCCCTTAAATTAATTTCTAGAACAAATTCTAGAATTCAAAATAATTTTCATAGCAACTTACAATTTAAATTAACTTTAAGAAATAAGTATATTGCCACAAAAGTTGTAGGAGTACGTGAGTTTATTTAAATCATGTTTCATTATAAACAATGTTAATTGGTTTGAACATGTGAAATTAAATTAAATAATTTCATTTTCTTCCAAAATATTATCACTCAAACTTGTAATGATACCAAAAAACGTATTTTTTAACTTTATTTTGTATCTATGACACAAACACTATTTTCTTTGATTATAATACTGATTAGCAGTAAAAAGAGCTTTTTTTTAAAAATTAAGTTAAAATTTTTGTTCGAATTTTCTTTACAGCTAGTATATATTTAAGTATATATACTAGGGATAATCAAACGGTACTTTTATTTGAGACAAGATGCCCTTATTATGATAATCTAACTAGGAGCTTAGCTACAAGGTCTTCTGCTCCACTCTTCTTTCCCAAACTAATATATTTCGATACTTGTATCGCTATAATCAAACTGGAGGATTCCAGTTGAATCCCTTAGTTTAGCTCAAGCTTTGGTTTCGCTGGAAAAATGATGTGGAATCGAGCCATTCTTTCACACTTACCCGTAAATCTGGACTAGTAGTTGTGGATTAGTGGACCAGCATAAAATAACAAACAGGTTTAGATTCCTGAATTCATGTCCTTCTACATGAATTCATAATAGATACATAAAGAACTGCTTAACTTCGATCGGCACACCTTCTGATTCCAATTCCAACTTCTTTCTCTTAACTGCCAGATGGAAAGCTGTTACTTTTGCTAATTTTAGTGCCCCCCCCCCCCTATAGCCTAGTGGAATCACGACCATCATAATTTCGTCGAGTCGGAGGTTCCAGTCCTGCAGCCGTTAATGGTCCGCCTTTTATCGAATCTTATGCACATTAAATTTGCTCATAACTCAATGCCCTCCCATTGGCATGGTATTGAAGTTTGGACTTGCTCTGCCTGCTTAGGTCATTTGATCGTGACTCAAAATTTTGAGGAGTGTTTCGCCAATTGCTTCTTGTGGTTCTTGCTCTCATAACCAATAACATCAGCAAATCAAAATTGTTAGTTTCTCTTAAATGCTCTTTTTTTTAATTGTTATTATCCTTGAGATTCCCGGTCGAAATTTTTCACTTTTTGATATAGTTATCGTAGTAACATTTAACTCTGTTATATACGAGTATATGATATGTAATCACTGGAATTAAAGTTTATCTATTATTAGAATTTAAAAATGATAAGTTTAAAAAATTATGTATGAAAATTAATTTCCTTTCCATAGTTAAAGGATGACTGCTGATAAAGGACATTATGATTCGGAGTCTTACTTAAATGAACAAAATGCAACGAAAACGTGTAATATTTTATGATTTCTTCATTGAAGGACAATTGATATGAACAATTTATCACATTACGTCATTTCATTCGATGGTCATTTTACTTTTTTTTTATTATGTAATTGAATATAACTATTGAATAGTTCCATTTGCAGGTTTATACTTTGATGTTCCTCTTTCGGAATGAATCTGAGAGTTTTAAAATTGCAGTTATGCATTGAATAATAAAGACAATATCAAGAATACTACATTAAAATCATATATGAGATTTTAATTATTATCTAACAATTAATGAAAGTCATGAAGAATTTTACTTTGTTTGATGTTACTTTGTAAAGAATTGCTTATAAATTCCATTTGTAATTAATTCTACTTGAATAGCCTCGTAATTCTTCTTTTATTCGTTATTGTAGGATTGATTCTAAAACTTAATAATATTGATAAAAAAACAAAAGGAAATGTTTTTTTTTTACATTATTTCTTTTTCATTTGTTTTAATTATTTTTTGTGAGCATGAATTAGGAAGAATCCTAGCTACCTCAGACTGTATTCGATTTACTACTAAGTGCTTTTTTTCATTACGTAGAGTAAAAAAGTGATATTTATTAATGAGGTCATTAAAAGAAAATCAATATTAATTGTAACAAAAAGTAATGAAAAAAACCTTAAGGAAATGTAAAAAATTGTTATGCATGAGAAAGTAGAAGAGGAACATTTTTATTCTATCAGGAAAATATTTATCTTTCGAAATACTGATGATATCTTTCAAAAGTAGCCGTGGTTGTCTGGTGGACATTAATGCGATTTTACGTTGGGATTGTTCCAGTGGAGTAGTGGATTCAAGTACTTTGGCCTCTAAAGATCCAACATGTGAGGAGGTTGATGCAATTTATATCTGTATAGGCTCAAAAACCCCAGTTGGCATGGTGTGGAAAAGGAAGATTCCAACTCAGGTATCATTCTTGTCACTTGACACAGAATCAAAATTACAAGATATGTCACCAATAATGCTCGTATTGTTTTAAAGTGTGAGGTAAATAAACAATCACACTTGCTCCTAAATGCGAAGTAAATACAGAATCAATCATATCTTTCAAAAAAATAATATTGAGAAAAAAATGAATTTTATACATGTCGCTATGATGGTGAAGGAATGATTGTATTTGTATGTATGATTGTATTTATTTCTTTCGTAAGCAATATTTTTGGTTTGGGTTTTAATCTTAAATAAGAGTAGTGAAAAATTATTAATGAATAGGGTAGAAATTTTATGATACATACAAGTATACATATTATGTTATGAACTATGTCATAAAAGTTTTATCAAATGAAGCCATATTGATGGTATTCAAACTGTTTACTATTTTTTATATTTGGAAAATTTCCAGTAAATAGGAAATGTAGTAGTATACAGAAATTATTCAAACTCTTCAATACTACTCAAAAAATATTATATTTGATTCATAAAATTTGGAACATTTTGTTTTATTCCTATACTTTTTAATAACAGTACTTCTGTTTGATTTGTAAAATATTTTCAAAATAATTATTTTAATAAGCATTATTCACACAGAATTTAATGTATTTTTCAGAGAATAAAAGAACTTTTATAATATTTTTTGTAAATTTTCTTTTCACAATAATGCATATATGTACAATTAATTTATGCTTCAAGAATTCGTGTTTTTAATATCGTATTTTATTTCAGATTTCACGTTATTTATATATCATTAAATATTTTTCTAAAAATATACATTGAATTCCTATTATTGTTAAGTAAAATATTCGTTCAGAAAAAAATAAAATTGTGGTTTAAAACCTATCAAAATCTCTTTTATTTGTGCTGAATTAAGAAAAAAAAACTTACAACAATGTTCTTCTAAAAGAAGCAATTGTGTGTATGTGTGTGGCTCACTATCACTTCACCACATTTATATAACTAATCTGACAAAAGCCTTCCTGAAAGAATACAGAAAATAAAATGTATGCTGACTTTTCTAAAGAAAAGTGGTCTGAAAAAGAATGCAGTTTCCTATTTAAAAAAAAGAATTATAGATTATCCTGTATGGAATAGTTACTTTTCAGGACATTTGAGTTATTACTTTAGGAATGAGCTAGCTATTTGATTTTTGGTTTCTTCCCGAAATATTTTTTTTAAAAAAAATGACTCTTTTCAAACCGATTATATTTTTTCAAAAACTCCATTTTAAGAAATTTTATTATCTGTTAATGTAAAGAAAATAGTTTGAGTTAGAATATTTTCTTTCTTCTATTCTTTTCCACATATTTGTCTAGAAGTTTTCTTCTAGTATATAAGATAGCGATCCAATGTTTACGTACACTTTTTTTGAAACTATTCCAGGTAATACCGGTAGAATCAAAAAGTTATCCCATTGATATTTGCAGACTATTATTCTACCTTTTTTCTCGCTGTGGATCCTACAAAATTGTTCAAAAATATTCTGACATAGTGTTCCATCATATTTAATTTGGGTAAAATAATACATGGATGTTAGACTTGTTTGTTATCCAAACAATGATATATTTTATGAGAAATTTTTTTGATAAGGTAGACAAAACTAAAAATATGCATATTTAATGTAACCGTTTTATAATATAAAACCCATATATCTATGAAATATTCACTTACATGAGCTTAGAATTTATTTTTCACAACACAATTCATTTTTTTACATTTTTTTAAAAATTTATTTTATCTCTTTATTATTCACATTTCCATAACCCTAAAATTATTATTCCGGAAAAGACATGGTTATAATTCATAATATAAACAAATCTATCTATATATATATATTTATATATATATATGCTTTTTTAACTGCATATATATATTCCAATAAAATATCATTGGAGTTTAGCGCTAGATTTTTTTTTTGTTTTTGCTCGTATACTAATACTTTATTACACATAAGCTGTAGACAAAAATAATGAATCCTCTTAAAAATGGAATTATTATTATTTTTATTAATACTGTATTTGAATCCATCATGTACGTTGTGGGAAGCAATAATTCACGATGGAATACATGTATATACAGATAGCTGTATCAAAGTAATGGAAACTCATATTAATATGAATAGCGCTTATGAGTAGGTTTCTATTTAATTATGCAACAATCTGATCACCCAAATTTATTATTTTAAAATGATAAAAATATACCCATGTACTATCTGTTAGTCATTATGAAGTTTAGGGTTTCCTTGTTTTTTTTTTTAACCTTGCCTTTCGCCGTACCTTACAGAAATGTCATACTACACAGAATTCAGAAAAGGCAAATTGTTGAGCATCAACTTGTAGGAGCATGCCTACCCACAATTGATAATAGTAGTAGATATTTGACTAGATACAGCCTTGATGGTTATGATAGTTTACCAAATAGAAGGGGAAAATATTCTCCGGATTCAACTACCGAAGAAAGTGAAAGCTGACTGTGAGAGACCATCAGATATTGAAGCTGATTGTGGCATCCAAAAAGAAACCAACTGGTCAAAAAGACTGAAAAATCTAAATACGCATCTACATATTTCTGTATAAATGATTACCATTATCAGGGAGCAGCACAAATTACAAATCTACGGCAGAGTAGCGATTCCCAAGCAACTTGTCACAGATGTGAATGTAAAAAGTGAGGCGGAATTCAATAGATATAATATGTTCTTTACATTAGCGTAAGCCTTCCCAAGGATGACATGTCTGTAGCTAAATGTATCTAATAGCATTCTGTGAATACATGTCAGCCTAATTCAATTGCGAGGAATTCGTTCTGGTATATACTCGAGTGCGGTTAAAAGTTGTGAGTTTATTACTATTCTGAACATTTTGCTATTAGACATGGGTATGCGCCCTCTTTGAGTATGGTGCTTTTCCCCCAATCAACAGCATGCTTAATGAGAGCATTTCTACCTTCCGAGACTTATTTTCAGCGTGAAGTAAGACCATTTGGCACACTCATAGCTGTGACAACTTTGTAACGTGAGCGTTTCGCGAATTTTCCCTTTGATTAATATCTTGGGGGTTCCAGTAACAACTTCATTCCAATCTAAAGAATCATAATAATGGGAATGAAATAAACTTTAGAGGCGTAGTGAATAGGCTTAAACAAGTCGTGGAAAAGTGACAGAAATTTGAAGAGAATTAAAAGGTTATGGTAACAGAAAGGCTGTTAGTATAATAAAGCTAGAAATCTTCTGGTGTGTATAATTTATTTGATGAGATTAAGAGGGTTGGGCTTATGTGACCTTAAGTTGAAATTTGGATCTTGTAATTAGACTAACATTTTAGACGACAGACAAGAAAGCTAATAGGATGTCGTCACAACTTGAGTTACATTTTGCCCCGCTTCAAGTTGTTGAACTGCTCACTCGCGATCACATTCACTCAAATAATGCTTTAAAGAGAATTTCCACTCGATACTTTTCGCACATGGTAGAATTTCACTGACCATCATTCAAAGATCGAAATTGAAAATTTCGGTAGATACTTCACAGTCTGTAAATTCAATTGAACAAATATCACGTACGCATTCCTTTCTGATACATATGTAAGTTTCGGCTTACAATTTTTTTAATTTTACTCTTATTGTAATTAACCGCATCTTAGAAATATTATTTTCATAAAATAAATTGTTTTCTGTAGCATTTATCAAGCGGTGTATATTAAATGATAAAATTTGCATTTGTTTCAAAGCAATTGATATTCGGATAGAAATGAAAAGATCTAACAATATTAAATTCTTTTCAGATTTTTACTATACAAATTATACCGTTGTTAATGATTTTCATTTTCATTTCTATTTAGTGAATATAATTTAACTGGTACAAGAAATTATAATTCAAATGAAATGCGACAACGAGCTGTGCAATTCTTTAACATATTTCCAAAAATTATGTATAAAAATATTTGTTTGCAGAAATATATTTTTTTTTTCCAATTTTTAGCATTTATATATTCATAGTATTATAATTACATAATTACAAAATTTGAAATTTTTGCTGATGATATTTATGTTATATATTTTAAGAGTTTAGACTCTTAATACATAGATAATAGACTCTTAATACATAGATAATAGACTCTTAATACATATTTTATTACTTATTAATTACAAGCTCTTAGATATTTCATGATTCATTATAGATAAAATCTAATAATATATTATATAATTCATTATATATATAGATTCTTATTTTACATTTTATTATTTTGTAACAAATAATTCATATTACTTATATATATATTATTCGTTATAAATTCTCTACAATTATTTAACTATATATTTAATTTAGTAATTATATTTATAATAGTAAAATTAATGAGAATGGAACGTAATAAAAGAAATATAATGGTGATTTGAAAAGTCCAAACCTTATTAATCTAATCAATATTTAACTTATGATATTTGATGTGATCTAAAGTTTATTTTCTCAAGAGATAAACGGAAAAAACAGAAATTTTTAGGAATTCAAAAGGTATGAAATTAAAAAGTAAAATAACAGTTTTATGTCTTTGTGCAATGTGTAATTCAATTTAAAGAATACATATCAATATCTTCAAAACCATTTTAATTTTATTACAGCATTTCAATCTTCTTGTTTTACTCAACTAAGTAACTAAGTAAGTTAATGACATTTACTTTAGAAACAAATTAAGTACACATGCACAAAATTTTATCTACTGGCTACCTCTTCGTATCAAATAATAAGAAATTTACAATTTTCTTTGCATATATACCTGTTTTCTCTTAAACACTTGCTTCTAAATTATTGCTGTGAAAAGGGTAACAAATAAAGGTTTCCCACTTATTGGTTTTTGTAAATGCTCCTTCTGATAAAGACAAGCAATATTTGAATGTTGTAAGACCCGTTCAACCAGTTTAAATTTATATTCCAAATCATCCTTATCCCAGACTAGAATAATAGTGTGGTGGAGTTATATTTTGACAAAGCGTAAGTTGCCCTTATAGTCTAATGAGATCCCTTTATGCTAGGCATTAACATTACAGAAATTACCCTGCATTCATAATTGATTTTACAGCCTCCACAATTCGGATTAGGATGAACGCTTAGGGTTAGAAACTGGATTATAATGAACCATTGAACGCTTCATATAAGATCTAGTAGTTGTAAGCCATCTCATTACAAGGAAATTGTAGTACAGTCATATATGCTCAAAATGATATCATTTCATTCATTTGGAACGTTATACACAAGCATTTAGCTACATTGATTAATGTGGTACTTGAAAGGGAAATGGCAAACGTGTTCAATACTGATTTGTCCATTTCATATTAATTAAACTATGTTTTCCCTTTCATAAATTTTAAAAACATAAAAAGGTAGAGAACTATCAAAAACTTTTGCTTTGAATGAAATATTATTTTATATTTTTCATCAATATAACTGGAACAAAAAATATATTAAATTCAATGGTTATAACGAATAAAATGTATATCTATTCAAATATTTAAAGACCCGTGTGGTGACCGGGGATGACAGAATAGTCCCACTGTAGCTCATGCATGTCGTAAAAGGTGACTAAAATGGGTACCCAGGGTCTGGAGGTATAGCCGGGCACCCTGCCCCTGGGGATTATATCAGGAGATCTTAGGGACTTACCTTCGTCAGGTAACTACGGGTATCATGACCCCGAGGCATGCTAGGATCTTTTTCTTTCCCATTGGATTTACTGTCTTTGGTAAACATGGGTGACGCGGCCCCGGGTTACCCTAGAGATCTTTCTATATTTTCGACCCTCCTTCTTGTTAACCAATTTGTGTCTTTTATTCAATATATTCTCGTCTAGACCACAGTTAAATATTGTTTGGGACAGCATAGCCATATATTGCTCCTGTGCCAATAAACTTCACTTCTCACCTGACCATTCTTGTCGATCAATCTTCTTTCATTGTTTTACAGTTTAGATCACAGATTTACCTTGTTTGGATCAATATGGCCACGTCTGGCTCTTGCGCCAATAAATTTCACTATCATCATCATCGTCAAATATTTAAAATTTTATATACAACTTCATTCATGTTTAATTTTAGTGATAAATATAGAGTAATTATTTATTTTATATCTATAGTTAATAATTATTTAAAAAAACAGAGAAAAAAAAGCAATTAATAAAATTGCAGGAAAAAGGCTTCAAAATGCATGAAATCACGTGCATTTTTCAAATTAACTAATCTTTATATAAGTTGATGTCATTTAGAACTTATACTCATAGAAAACAAATATACAGAGCATAAGATTATATATACATACTTATGTTCTATATATTTGGTTTCTATGAGAGAGAGAGAGAGTACGATGAATAGAATGAAACCCTATATTCGTAGTCATTTGTGTATAGTAAGGAATTTTTGTGTAATGTCAATAAACTTCGTATTAAATATCGAATTTAAATTGCATACTCTTTCCAGTTGTACAGACATCACATTTCTACCTGTTTATCTAAGGTTTAGTCAGTCATATTCAGGACCGTAAATATTTAATTTTAAAAATTCCCTTTTAAATAAACTGAATCTGTATATACAATGAAATGTAGATCGCATATATATACTACGCGATATTAAAAATGCAACACTAAGAGGAAATTCCCAGAATGTAATGAAACTCAGCAAACAGGCACAGACAACAACGTGCAATAAGTTAACTGTATTTCGAAATTATATCTGTTATACAGAGCGAGTACAGCGTCGGTTCAGGAGGTGGTAGGACCACCATGGACGACTATACACGATGCAACATGTCTAGGTACAAAATCAATGAGAATACGGATGGCGTCCTGAGGAATGACTCCCCCTTCCCTGTAAAATATTTGGCGCAGTTTCTCTTTTGAACGCGGCAGTGATAGAGTCATCAAATTGCATTTAAACACATCCCAATTGTGTTCAATTGTTGACGGTCAGGGAAGAATGGAGGCCAGGGAAACATATGTAGAACTTGCAGAACACGTTGTCTGATGCAAGCAGTGTGTAATCGAGCGTTATTCTGCTGATAAATGGCACTGGACATATCCTGAAGGTAGGGAAGTGTTACAAGACATATCACATCATTCCAGTATCATTGGGCCGTCCTAGTGCCCTAAATACGAAATTGAGGTTACAAATATCGTACATAATTTCGCCCCCAAACATGATGCTGCGTTGTTTCGTGGTAGGGTGTTCCACATTTGCTTCTGGATTGAGTCTGACTCTACGTCGACGCCACACTCGTACGTGGCTACTATCAATGGAGAAAAGGAAGTGAGACTCATCTGAGAATACGACCCTGTGTCACTCCGTCATCCATAACGATCGCGCCTGACTCCATTGCAGACGTTAGCGTCTATGCTGTGGGGTCAATGACAGTCTTCTTAACGGACACCATGAGTGCATGCCACTTACAACCAATCGATGGGAAATGGTTCTAGACGATATGGGAACATACAAAGTGTCTTGAAACTGCTGCAGAATGGAGGTAGAAATGACTTCCGGGTATGTCACCGCTTGTCAGCCGATGAGTAGATCCACGCATGCTGGCATCACTCTCGTGGCACTGGCACCCCTCAAGCTTGCCACATTTCCTTGTCCCAGCCCATCTTCTCCACAAATAGTACGCTGTGAACACTTCCAAGTGTCTGCCAATTAATATTTGCCATTTGAACCAACCTAAACTTCTCAGTACAGTCACAATACCCCTTGTAAAATAGTCTGCTGCATCTCCCTCCGATGACGAAGACCTGGCATTCTCAGCTTTTACACCCGTCCTTTGAAATATTAGCACATTTTCTACGATGTTTCCTGTTGCAGAAATAACGACACGGAAACTGAACATTATATAGGTTCCTTCCATTATATTTTCTTCAATGTGCGCTGGAGAGCTGCGCATTTCACATCATTCGCATAACTGAGTGACGTTCTTCTAGCTTGAAATTTGCAAGGCAAAATTTGCAAATTTGGCTACTCCTTCTTGGTGAGGCATTTTCAGTGTCGCGTAGTGTATATCCGATTTAGCTTACTGTAATTAGTAAATCTAATTTATAAAGAATTTTTAAGAAATATTTTTCATTTTTATAATAGATCAGAATTAGCACCATTCATTTTGATTTGGATATATGATCTACATTAATCACACTTCATCTTAATTTTGGTGTCAAAGAGTCGAAAATGTTGGGTTGTTTCTTTTATCAAATATGAATTTAAAATTGTCAACAATGAGGGGCAGGTGATATTTTATATGATGCATTTGAATTATTGGTTTAAACCATTTTAGCTGCATTTATTGTTTAAAATTTTTACTACGTCTATGTACTTTTCTCGTTATTTTTATTTGTCAGATTATCAATTTAAATATATCTTAGATGTCATACACTGAATATGTTTAGCTATTCTTTATATTTCTCTCTCGTAATAAATATTAATGTTCACAGGAAAATGTGTAGTATTTATATTTACGTGCATGCTTTAAATATGTTGGTGTATTGATTGCCTTAGAATGTTTTACAATGTATGGTTTTTATAGGAATGCAATTATTTGAAGTAACATTAATTTTTAATCTATTGATTTGATTCTAGAGGCATGAAAGACCCCAAAATAGAATAATGCTATCGGCAATATTTTCAATTGATTTCCAAAACCTACCGTTCAGAAGTCTTCAAATAAAAAGAGGAAAATGCTAGCTATTGTGATCACTTCGTCAACCGACTGCAATTCCTTGTAACGAGATTCGTCGACAATTATCTTTATAGCTATAGAAAGACGTTAGTTCTAAATAGTGATCTCGTTATGTTGTATATGAATTATATGTACATAACAGGAAGAGATAGAGCTTCTAAGTACTAATATTTTAAGTACAGGACTTATTTTAATATTTAAATTATATGAAAATGATGAAAAAAAATTATTGATAAGTAGTAACATTTATTATCTCATAATTTCTTGAAACTTAAATACAGATAATAATAAAAGGTCTATAATTAAGTCGATGCTATTATATTGTCTCCCTTAACACTATGTTTGGATTTAAGAAATTCAGTTATATAAATATCACAGCTACAATCCATTCTTAGTTATTCGTAAATATATTATATCCATAAGCTAAAAGACTTAAAACTTTCCTTTTTAAGACATATTTTATTTATAAATGAATATCCGATTTCCTTCTAAGAACTGAAAAATAAAAAAAAAAATTTTAAAAGAAGAATGAGACTGCTGATAGATGATAAGGTGAGAAATCTTTAATTACTTTCAAATTTCTTGAAGAATGTCAATGATGAACCCGGAAGTTCAGACTGTTTGTAACGATTACTTTTTTGTTCTAGTTATAGGAACATTAACCTGTACTTTACGTAATCTTTTACACATTCATTTGTCATCCCCTGAAAATAATGAATGAAAGTCATCCATCTTTTTCACAACCAACGAAAATCATATATGTATTTCGGAATAGCTTCAGTCTTGTGTGAAATACATTGAAAATAGATGGGTAGAGTGAGAAGTTAGATTTCTTTTCACAAAAATAATTGTGTCTTGGAGGGAAAGTATGTTTGTTCACATGTAGTTATTAATTTATTTCTTTTTACGAGAATCTCAAGGGTAAAATTATCTAAACATTATACTGGCTATATTATCGAAAAAAAATTTTTAATTATGAAATTTATTCATTTTTGATTATTATTTGAGCAACGAAGTTAAAGAAAAATATCCGTTGAAAAAAAAACATTTTATGTCAGAATTCTTAAGAATAATAAAATATCACAATAGCAGTAATTAAACAGATAGGTAAGTATTCTTTTTACTTTATCTTCAATATATACGAAACCTTAAATTTTCTATCAAGAAAACTTCCATAAGTCACTTAAAAATCAACAACACATTAAATAAACTGCACACCGATACTAATTTATCAAAAGTTATATATAATTTAAGAAATTTATGTTAGCAAATACTGAGAATTTTTCGTCAAATTTTAAATTGCTTACTTGTTATCTCTTAAACACATTTACAGCACGCCATTATTTGAGTTCTGTTACCAGTAGTTTATATATATAGAATATCAATTAGAAAAAAAATGTCTAAATATTTTGGAAGAATACAAAAAAATTTAAGAAAAAAGTTTAGAAAACGAAAAGAAATATTTTAATTATTTATGCTCAAGTATCAATATGCTACTTTCGTTTCCAGTATATATCATATCATTTGTAATATATAATCAAAGATTTTTTTCTCAATACGTCTCCGAAAGAGTCCATTCTGAACTCCTTTTTTTCACTTATTACTTTTAAAATTTACTTCTACTTCGAATTTGTTTGAAAAATATTTATGAAATAGTTTCAGTAAAAAATATTCTGAAACTACGGAAAAAATTAAGGACAAATAATTTGCCCCAGCTTAAGCATGTAACAGAATAGATCTAAGAATACATTACATAAACTATGATATATTGAACAAATATAAAACCGTGTTGTAAAAAGTCAACACATTAATAGCTAGAAAAGAACATTATAAAATCCAAAATGCTGATTTTACTAGCCTAACTTTAGAATAAGCAAAATTCAACAATTATTGCAGATAGATACTGAAAAAGGAATGCTTCATTAAAATCATTGATAATGAGCTTATTTCACCACAAAAACACACGAACAAAAATTACCACATTAGACAAAATATCATTACCATATCAAAATATCATTACCTTATCATCTTTAAGAAAGGAAAAGAACTTTTAATTATAATTTCAATTATATAAAATTCAATTATCAATTATTATTAATCAATTATTTAGTTATGAATGTGTTTTAGTTTTAGCTTTTCCTTTTCAGGCTCTATCAGAAATAATTTATTTTTTCTTAATCTAAATATAAGCTTAGTTAATTTACCACTTTCTTTTTGTAATAGTATTTTCTGTTTGTGAATGTTTTGAGCAGTTATTTGATGTAAAAATAAAATCATAAAAAAGAAGAAGGAAACAAAGCACTTAATTTTACTAACATGACCTAGGTTTGATATTATTAAGAAATTAAAATATTTAATTATAATGTTCTAGGGATTTATTTTTTCACTGTAATTACCAAAACGTATAAAGCATTTCTTAGAAACGTAGCTATAAATCCATAGGTGCCATGTTGTGCCCTCGATTAGGGCTTACAGAGTTTCGATAAGTGAAAAAAAACTATCCATGTAACGAAAACCTTTCGAAATTTAATTACGTTTATTTAGACAATACACTGAAGTACACAGAAAATTTAAAGACAAACAATTAAGGGTAAACACAATGCAGATCTACATAAGCCTCGGGACGAAACACCATGTGTACTTGTTGGCTCTTTAGCATGGACTATTGAGTAATAGCATTCATCACTCCTCCTAGGTGGGTGCTTGAAAGCAGGGTTGTTACAGACTCCAATTCTGGCTCGTACGATGTCTCTTCGAAGTGTCATCACTAAATTTCCTAGATTAACTCCTTCTCTGGAGAAGTGCTACAGTTCTATTGTCTTTGGAAAGTGGCTGTTCATAAGCTCGAAAGGTTGAGCTGTGTTAAGGACTTCATCTATCTTTGCTGGGTCAGCAATGTTGTATGTATTGGATGAACGATTAGTTGACACTAAATAATGTCCTTCACGTTTGGGCATAATGTTTTTTTTACTTTTCTTATTTTGTGACTTTCTAAAGGGTTGTATCATCACCCATACTTGGTAACCGTATATGCAGAAAGTTATATTTTTTTTTGGCGTCGATCATCATCTCATTTTTTCTTCAGCAAGTCTCTTTATGAGAATTCATCCAATAAGGTGGTATTGACTGGGATGTGAACACCATTAGTGATTAAGTGTTCAATAAAAGGTGTTGATTCTCCCCCTGGTTCAAAACATCTTTTAAATTCTTTCAGTAAACTATTAAGCTGTTGACTTTGTTCTTTAGTTAGTTCTTTAAAATTTTCACTTTGAAGAATCAATGAAGTTTAAATTTCAAGAATTTTAATTTAATTGCAAATTTCAGACATTATTTTCTTAGAAATGGATACTGAGCCTTCAATATTTGAAGGCAATTTGTGGAATAGATACTTGATCTCAGGATTTTCACAGAAATGACAAATATCATTGAGGACATCTAGAGCAATCCCAACAGAGAAAGTCTGTTACTTAAAGAGTTATACTTCCTTTGGCTTCAGGCGAAAGGAATAATTCTGTTGGAACCATTTTACTTTCAATTGTAATATTCACAACTGTTGTCAAGGCAGCTAGGTTGGTCTGTGTTCTATCAGAGAGTGTCAAGGAAATAATCTTGTTTTCATTACGTAATATACAATACGATTCAGCGTTTTGAAACCTCAATCGTTACAGTTTTTTACGTTCTTCTTTTTTTTAAATATATCAATTGTTTATCCACTTATATCTTAAATTTTCTTAATAATAAAAATTTATATATCTACATTTTATATTCTTCACGTATCAATTATAAAGAACTGAAAAACGTATTCACTCCAGATACAACTTTCTGGTAGAAAAACTATGTTTTCATATAAAATCATCGGATAGTAATAAAACACTTGATAATTTTCAGATACTTTACAAAAGGGTTGTATAAGATTATGTACTTAAGATACATATTTATAATTACACTTTCTGACGGGTCTATGAGCGACCTTGTCGCTAATAGTCCTCTAGGGGAATTTTCAGTCCTTAGAAATTATTTTTATTAGAATGCTTCCTCCGAAGAAGAGAACGTGATCATGCTAATTAAGACTGATATATATATTGTGTGGGCTTTCAGAAGAAAGAGGGTGGAGAGAGAAGATAGATTTATTCTATAGCTGAGCTTCTGTTAGTAAATTAAATTATTTTAGAGATGTTGACCCACCTTCCGTATCTTCCAGCCCTACGCTATTACAACATCATCTAAATTCTATTATTCATCAAGCTTGATGATATTATGTTAGAGTGATATATTCTTAAGGAACTGAGAAAAAAAACTTATCTAGAAGTCGTGCAAACTTCAATAGAAGATTCTTCTTAAATTTCACGGGTAGGCAAAAGCTGGAAAACAAACCGAATACTTGAAACCTTAAACAGTGGTGTTTGCTACTGGATATTCCATTCTAGCAGTACGTGGGGCTGTTATTCATGTAAACATTTGCGTCATGCATCGATCTCGTATTAAGTTAGAAGAAATTCAAAAAGTGAAAACTATCCAGATAACTAATAACTTCCTAGTTTTAATTATGTTTATTTAGATACATTACTTTCAAGGATACAATAAATTTAAGGGTAAACATAATAATACAGATCCACATAAGTCTCAAGACGGAATATCACGTTTACTTGTTAGTTCTTCCACATGGATTACTTACTCTTACGGTGGCCGCTAGATGACGCAGGGTGTTTACAGTTACCTATTTTGGATGTAGACTATATAAGAAGATTCAAAAATTTTTGACCACAGCCTTCCTATAATTCAGGAAGTATGGCTTTTTTTTAAAGTTTTTAAATACTTTACAATCAATATAAAAGGCAAGTTCTTTTTCTTCAGAAACTATTACTATCAAATCTCACTATTATGCTGTCCTTTCTTAAGTAGATGAAAAAAACTTATTTAATGAGAGACATGAAATTTATATTTAAAATAAATAAACTCTTCCAAACATAAATTTGTTGGGAATGAGTAAATGTAGCGAAAATGAAGCTTAATAAATAGATTTAGCATACATTTAAAAAGAGGAAGAGGTACCGAAAACGGAAAGAAATAAGAGAAAATACACAATCACAATAAATAAACATGAATGAAATAATATATAACAAAGTATACAGAGGAGAATAAAATTTTCAGTAGTGAAAAAAAATGGAATAATGTTATAAATGGAACTGAAAATGTCCCTAGTGTAGGTACAGTAAGTATATCCAGAAATATTTTGACAAAATATCTTTAAAAACTGGTATTTCAATAACCTGAGTGGGAAATTCAAATTATTGTTCCTATGGAGGTTTTAAAATCTTTGATGAAATTGTTGTGTGGTGCGATCCTTGCCCGTTATCACTGAAAATCTGAGATGGTAATTGAATGCATGAAAATATATAATAAACTTTTGAAAAGAAGTAAATTAAAGTCCTTCAGCAACAATTATATGTAAAGAGTATTGTAAGCCTCAACTTCAGCTTTTCATCTTTCGGTTCACATTTTGTTTTCTCCGATAATGTGTTCAGCAGCATTTTGTTAATTTTAATTACCCTCAAATGTTATTAAACAAATGCATTATTATTTTCTGTTGAAATGGTCAAGTAATCATTTAAACTTTCTGATATAGTCACCATAGGTAACAAACCACAAAATTTTACATTGGATAAAAATACCATGAAAAAGGTATTTTACACGCATAATGTATAAAGGAATTTCATTCAACTGTACTAAGTTGATTTTGCAGAAAAGAGCATTCAACTTTAAATAAAAAAATAAAATAAAAAATATATCTTGTGATTAATCCAGATCCTTATATTTTCATGGATAGCATTCTCATCTACCTTTATTAGGATATAAATAAAACTGTTTAGTAAGAGAGAGAGAGAGAGTAATATCAATATCACGAATACAAAACATGCCCATTATAGGATGAATTGTAATTAAAACATTCTCCTCTTTAATTTCTAAAGGAAGGGGGGAAGTATTTAATTTATAATCAATATATATAGTCAGAGCCCCTTAACTCGATAGTCTGCTTAACTCTCGGATTAACTATAGCTCCCTTTGTATGAGACTCAAATTAATCTTTTTCAAAGGACGTAGGACTTACTCTTAATAGAAGACATTAATATCTTTTTTTTCCCTTTATATTTATAAATGGCGAGTTACACAGGCATTGAAGTTCCAGTTTTCAGTAGCAAATATGTTTTCTGAAAGAGAGACATTAAAAACGTGAGAAAGAAATAAATTAAATGAAGCTTGCGCTCATAAACAGAGCAAAAGAGAAACGCATGGGTAGAGTAGGAATATTTTACGAAACTGGAGCTAAAAGAAATGAACCAACAAAATAGATGTTGAGGGGAAACAAATCTAAGAAAATTGTAAAAATAGTCCGAAACGCTTTAGACAAATAGTTTTAGAACGTGACATATTAAAACAGGATTGCTATCCAAGTTCGAGTTAAGAGGCGGCGAAAAAAGGAGATTAAGATAAAAGAAAACAAAAAGAGTAGAAAATTTAACGTTGTGAATGTCTGAGGCAAAATTGGGAGGTGACAGAGAACCAAAAGGCACAAGATTCCTGATCATAAAGTGTAGACTCTATATTTTGTCACAAGATATCCGAGAAAGTGGAGAGAAACGAAAGATTGTCTTTGAGATCTGTGAAAATGTGGAGTCAAAAGAGAGTTTATCATTTTAATATTTTATTCAACCTTTCTGGATTTGAATGCTTGAAGTGGATATGGATCACCATTACTCGGAAAGTGAAATATATACAAAAGAAAAAAAAGATTTAATCGAAAATCATATCAATGTTGAAATTTTTATTATTGATTATCCGTTGATTCCTGATTACATTACTTTATAAAAGTACTTTCGATTTTGTAGATTGAATATCTTTAAATAAGAAAACTGAGAATATAATTTATAAAATATTTTATTGATTTAATGTTGTTAAAACGTATTTTAATGAAGTTTAAATAAATCTTATATCCTTTATTTATATCCAAATCTCCACGTCATTTTGCTTTCATATATATATTTAACTATAAGTCCAAATTATAAATGGAGGCATAAAATCAATTGAAAGTTCAATTTTTATTGATAATCTTACTCACGGTTTATTTAACTCTTGGTTTAGTAACCATGGAACTCGACTACCACTAGTTATGGCATTCGATTGTATTTATAAGTGAAACTATAATGCAGTAATAACACATATTCTAGAAGATTACCATATTTTCTAATAGTATACATTCAGTATTTTTAAGAATTTTGCATTGCCAATGAATTTCTTGCATTTTTAAGAAATTTATCAACTTTGAATTTCAGATATGAAAAAATTCATGAATTTTCAATATTTTATGTAATCTTAGTATTCCAATTTTAACAACTGTTCCAAGTAATTGAAAACATATTTTGTAAAGCATTTTTGAACTTTAAAAATTCGAACTGTTTCGCGAATGCAATACATGGAATATTTACATTTTCTGATAAAGTAAACACACAGTAACAACTTCAAAACATCACTAATAGTTAAAATTAATTTTGATATTAACTCACGAGTCCATTATAGCAGGATATAAAAACATTAATGATCATCCTTGAACCAATTCAATAAAAATTCCTCGTAAGCAAAAGTATTGCCACTTAACACCAAACCTCATACTAACACGACAGAAATTAACAAGGTGATGATCATGAAATTTAAATGACCTTGAAATAATTTCACAGATTTCATTATAAACATCATTAGAAATAGTTAATCATCCGATATGACATAATAAAACTTTTTTAAGATTTTGCCTAAAAAGATTTATGTCTTAAAGTTGAGAATGTATTCTGTCTGGATTACTACATGATTAAGTAGTCCAGAAACGTTTCCGCAACTTATAAATCGTATAACATTTAAAAAACAGCTCTGAGAATTATGATTAAATTCAATTTCCATACACGTAGTTCTCTAAATGCAACATTAATACACTATATCAATATGTAAAGAAAGTTCCACATGTAAAGTTTAGTAAATTTAGTAAAGCTGTTCCAAAAGAATCGCAAGCATTTTTTATTCTCTAATATAAGATTTCACTTCATTAGCTCTGTTCATGACATACAAAACTAAAATTCAGACAAGTAGACGAGTATTCTGGATAAACTTAACTCTTAAACTTATATACTTATCAAACTTTTTCCCGTGATATTTCCCAGACACAAAAAAAATTTCTTTCTTAAGTGCTTCAGACCACTCAAACTTCCTCAGTAACAACCTAAACTTTTACATGTACTCTTTTCTTTGTCATTACTTCTCATGAAATGGTTCGTATAGTTATATGTAGAAAATTTAGAGTTAACACTAGCAAACAATGCCTTGTATCCAAATTTCAGTTACAGAAGGACAGTTATTCAGAAACATTTATTTTCACTGGATTTGTATGTGATTATTACACATGGGCGATAAAGCAAAAAAAAATATGCTTTCATCTAAAATGGTTGGTGTGAATAATTTGATGAAAAGAAACATAAAAAAATGTAATATCTACCATTACAAAAATGCTATATCTACTATTACAAGAACTAATTGCATTAGAAAGATATTGTTAATTGATTGGTTTGCTCTAAGGAGTCCTTTTACCCTTTTTTTTGTCTTTCCTTAAAATTGTGTGAACAAATGTATCCAATCACGTAAGTAATAATACCATATACATCTAAAATTATAATTTTGAAAAAAAAAATGACGCATCATTTTTAATTCTGTTTTTGCAGTAACTAATTTTGTAATATAAAATGTAAACTGCAAAGTAACAACTTGAAATGCTATTTTTTGACAATACGCAAAATATAATGCAACTCTTTTTTTTCCTGTATCTTCATTTCCGTTTTCACACAAAGTTATATAATATCATAGATTACTTGATTTTCTTCTTCACTTCTCGCTTACGTGAATAATTATTTGCTGTACTTCCTTAAAAATAGTTTGATATACATTCTGAAATTGCTAATCTCAAGAGATTTACGAACATATTATTTTTCCAGTGTTTAATCCTTTCAACTTTGCTGAAAATCTACAAAATGTAAACAAGTCAATAACAGACATTCATTGTTAAGAAATAGAAAATCACAGTATGTCTTAAAAATAATCCAAATGCATAAATTTTTGTGCAACTAAAATTATGCAGCATTTCAATCCATTAATTCTAAGCACCTTGTTTTACAAATTTAAAAATTTAAAAATGTTTTTTTTTTAAATAATTATCAACAGCAAAATCAAAGTAATGGTTAAAACACAGGTACAAACTTGTTAATAAGGATGCAAATTAATTAGAAAAAACACACATACACAAACACATTAATTTTATTCATTATATTTAAGAACGTTATGGTTGGTGAGTAATATTTACTATACATCTACTTTTCATAATACATTAATAAACGATCATTTGGGTGAAAGAGTTTGAGTGGCAAAGAAATTCTACACGAATGGTTCAAAAAACAATAGTTTTTGAGAACAGATGACATCATAAAGGTAAATTGCTGTTACTAGCGTGTGATACCATCTGTTAAACAGAGTCGAAAGAAATTTGACGTCGATTCATAATTTAGTTTTGATTGGTAATCATTTGCTGCTAAATCAAAATTTGATTGTTGCCACGTCGAGTTGTTACCGTCGATGAAACCTGAATTAATCATTATGCACCGGAAATCAAGCGAAAATCAAAACATTGAGTTGCTTCCGGTGAATCTTTTCCAAAATAGAAGATGATCTTATTGATCCGAAAAAATTATGACAAAGAATTTTTGAAGTGCGGAAAGTGTCGTTATTTCGAACACTTATTACTGAAAGTTTAATAAACGTCTAGTGAAACTCATGATGTTTACTGTAAAAAAATAGTTTTTGATACCAGAAACACTATCTATTGGATTTTAAAAAATACTTATTGAGCTACTTCTTAAGTCTTTTTTTTTCCCTTTCCGAAGAAATTCTATTAAACAAGTAATATAAAAAAATTAAAGTCAATTCTTACTTAAGTCAACAAAGAAAATTTTTATTTTAGTTACTTTTTATTATATAATTACAGTTAATATAAATATGTATACACATATGACAAAATCACAATATTAAGTGACAAAAGAAATTTTTTCCTGCGATTTACACGCTTCGTCACTGACGGTATTTATTCCTAAATTTATATCATGCTAAATATCTTATATTAAAGATTTTTTTTCTACCATATAAAACTAAAATTAATTATTTGAAAATCAAATAAAAAAATTTTATACTTCGATGAAATTTTATCCTAAGGCATGAAGATTCAACTCCGACACTCTACAAAATTTGTCATTGTTAGATACATGACATAGTAGAAGCATTGGCTTGTTTCTTAATTCCTCCTGTAAATTAAATGGTTGGAATGCAGTTTAGCCGAACCACTCTTGGTGAAAATCGTCAACTTTTGCAATTTTTGAAATAGAGCCAAGTGGTTGGACTAAATTTTCACCAAATAATTTGATTACTGATTTAATATTTGAAAGAAATTGTATGAGCATCAAGTGTTATCCACTACAAGTTTAAAAAAATGTATTTGAACTTTAATGGATTAATGAAAGTATTTTATTAACAATTGAAAATTTGAATAAGATATATATATATAAATAGAGAGAGAGAGAGAGAGAGTGAGCTAATAGTAGGAATTTAAAAATTAATTTATGTTTTGGTTTGAAGAAGTAACATTTACCTAATTCGAATTTTAAACACTGTAAGTTTTTTAGAAAGTGCACTACATTTTCGTTTTATTTAAAATAACGTACAATATTACCTAATTCTCTAATATAAAAAAGCAAAGGCAAATATAGGAATTGATCCATTCATTGTCATCAATGTTTAAGAATAAAAGTAAAGAAGAAACTTTAATGATGTGGTAACCTTGACAGTGGCGGAAAACAATCTTTCTCTCAGAAGTCTCATCGATGAACAACTTATTGATCAGTAGCTAAAGGCTTAGCTTTCTCTTTCAACAAGAATAAAATTTCTAACTATACGTTTTTCTCTTCCGCTCTTATGAACTGAAATAAGAACTCCCATGCAGAATATTGATCAGTAGGCTTATGCAGATACAGCACAAATGGCTACTGATAAAAGTTTTAAAAAATTATTATTAAATTATTGGATATGATCCACTGATATTTTATTTATAATCTATCCTTAACATGATACTTCGAAGTTGATGAAAGAAAAAAATGGAAATTTTTGTACGAAAAAGACGACTCAAAATGATCAGTAATAAATGAATGCTAATGGAAAATATGGAAGCTTTATTTTTACAAGTGTTCAATATAACTTCCTTTAGTTACATGTATAATATCAATTATGCATGTAAATTCCCTCCAAATTGTAAAGTGGCGTCTGCAATCGAAAACATTTATTTGGAAATTAAAAGTCCCTAATCATATGTATATTCAAGCACTAATTACAGTTTAAAAAAGGACCTGTACATAACGGTACATGATTTAAAAATTAAAAAAAATTTAGATTTTCATAGTTTTGTGTCTCAGTGTTTAACTAATTTAATGAATACAAATAAAATTCAGAATATTTGATAATAATGGACTTTTATATTATTCGGAATATCTATTTTTAGAGCATAATTTAAAAAGCCGTGCTTTTAATTAATATTTGGAACCAGTAACATTCGTAAATTGTGTTGTTCTCGTAATTAATTTGTGATCTTGATGCTTTCATCAATCAATGTACTCCGAAAATCAAAAATTCTAGAAGTTTCTAACTTGTTTACGGTAGAAACTTCGAAACTTTTTGGTAACTTTTAAAATTTTGTTTAGTTTTCAATGATTATAGAATAGAAATGAAATTAAATTGATTTGATCAATATCTGAAATAGGTAATGATTTGTTACAGATATAATAATATTTCTGTCAGAATTTTTTTTATTTCCTCTTTCTCCTTTAGTTCGAGTATGTAGAATTGGATTCCAAAAGTACATTAATCTTACATTTCAACCCACTTAATTATTTCTGTTTTGATACAATCTAAATATTACTCTAGAAAGATGCATCAATATTTTATATAATTTATTTTAAAATTCAGCTTTTTTTTCTTCTTTATTTCTCTGAATGCAAGTAATATTAATTGGCAGCTCGTGAAATCAAATCCTTGATATTTATAAATATAGCAAAATAATATTTTAATTATATTTATAATTTGAAAAAAGATCACTCAATCAATACTCCTTTGAAAACTTTTTGAGGTGTTGGAACTTAAACAACTTCAAAAAAGGATAAATTGAGATTTTTACATTTTCAAATTGTACAGATTTTCACCTTTTCAAAATTAACTTATTTGAGTCTCTGCGGTAAGTAGAAGCTTACGTAACCTAATTTTAAATCATCACTGAAACGTGATTACACCTCTTATTAAAGCGAAGAAAGTAAACAACGCACTTCATTTTGGGTTGATAGTTATACGTGTGAAGCTAATTGAAATATTTAATTTTTATATAAATTAGAATTTACTGGTCACAAATAATGATTACCTATTGGAACACATGATTTTTACGCTTGAACGCAAAATTGACGATTAAAGGCTTTACAACGGAAAACCTTTGTTTGTTAAAAAAAAAAAAAAAAAAAAAAAACAAAAAAAAAACAAAAAAAAACAAGTTCAATGATGCAGAATTTGACCGTTTGAGAACGTATTACAGTGTAGTCACATAGAAATATTGGTCTAGCGTAAAGGATATGTGACACGTTACACAAACTGTCAACTAACGAAAAGCCTCAATTTGGAATTTGCAATCATCAGGTGCAAATATAAGGTGTAATTTTTTTAAAAAAAGCCAAAATTGATTGGGAAAATTTACTATTCTAAAAGTGGTTTACTGGTCATGTTTTGGAACCAATGCGACCCGTTTTTAGAGTTTTATCAAATCCAGATTATATGAGAAAGGTTTGTATGTCTCTATCCAAAACCTGAATTTGAGGAATAATCTGATATAGTCTTGTATACGAAAAAGAAATATTTGTACAAATAGAAATCCTTTCTTCAGGTGCATGTGATGCTATATCTTTCTAGAATATAGACAGCATTTCAAAATTACAAACATCGAGAAAATTTAACATTGAGTTTGGTGATTGTACGTTACAGGTATTGAAACATCTTAACAAACAGAGGTTTTTACTATCAATATACTCCTGCCTATTATAAACAAAGAATGATAGGAAAGGAAAAAAAGAGTTTAATGGAATATAAAGGATAATAAAATGTAAAAATGAGAGGATAATTTAGTGTTTGGGGTAAGAATGTTCTGATAGGAAAGTACTTTTGCATTGAAATTCGTTTTTCCCAATGTATGATATTTCCATGTACGATGTACCTTTTTTAAGAAACTACTGTTCATAGGTGTTTAGTTCTTAAACAGTTCAAAATGCTTGCTGATGTATACTGAAAAAGTTTTCTGTAAAGAAGCTCAAAAATGTATTTTTTACAGATTTATTTGTATTAAAAAAGAGAAGAATTTCCCTATGTCTGGTACAATATTTTGTTAATCAATACAATTTTCAAAATTAGAAAAAAATATATTTTAGTATAACGAGAAAGTAGTATTTTACTCGTTGTAAAAATTTCAATCTTGATTTTAAGAAAAGGTACATCGAACAGAGCCATTTTAGCATTGTCCATACAGAGGATCCAAATTCCCATTAAGTATGTAAATAGAAAATGTTTTAATTCATCTTAAAGAAGTTATGTTTCTCGACATAGTTGTCATGATTTGCTCAATGAATTTCACTTATTTACAAATAATAAGTCAAATAATCAGAAAGTCAAATAATCAGAAAGTCAAATCTTTACAGTTTAATTTTATTATTTTCTTGCGTGAATTATGAATATGATGCTGAGCCCTTCACGTGTCTGCACCTAAAACAAATATTATAAAATTTTACTTCTTTTAAAATGGACTAACCGAGTCAGTACTAAAAATATTAAACTAGATCTGGCTAAGTATCCCTTCTCAAACCATCTCCTCACAATAAACGTCGAGTCATACATGTTTCTGCTCAGCGTAAGCATACATCTAATATCCTTATAGTTTTGAATCTCTCTCTCTTTCTCCATCTATAACATCCAATCTCTAGAACTGATAATTGCTCCTATTTATTTTAATCACTACACTTCTAATTTACGAATAACAAACTTCATTTATATAATACAGAAGTCAATGCCTTCGTATTCAACAACGTTATAGAAATGCCCATAGAGTTAAATGAAAGGAAATGTGATTGAGAACAACTTTAGAATCATTAACAAATTTAGGCGAATTTTAACAAATGTTTGAAACATGCACGTATGAAATTGAAACTCATTTATATCTTCCATTTTATGAAACAAAAATAAAGAACATGTAAAACAGTAAAAAAACTTGTTCAAATTTGTAGCTTTTAGGTATTATTATGTGATGTACTCTGATTGGAAGTGAAATGATAAAGTGATGTTAATAATGGAACATTTTTATCTACCATTAAATAGTTTCGAGATTTGATCACATAGTGCTTAACATTAGGAAAGTCTTGAAATATAATAACATAATGTTTCACTTATCACATATCCCTGATCTTTTTACACATCATTAAACACTTGAATAATTCACATATTGAATAATTCATATATTTCAACGACGAAGTTTTTTCTTACTTTATAACTATACAAAAAAGAAGCAATTATTAAGATGTTGTTAAGAGGTGATGTTATAGTTATTTCTGCACTTAAATAATTCGTGTTATCATAATTAGCTTTTAGAAAAACTTTTTTTTCTCGTGATGTGAATAGTAATAGGTATATTTAAACTTTAAAAAAACACAAAACTTGCATTTTGAAATGTATGTAACATAGTTAAAATCTATTTTGTGAGTTGTAGAAACAGTTGAACGCATATTTTACTGAGTAATATGTTTCTGAAAATTAGACATTGAACTTCAAGCATTCATATAGTTTCATTTATTTTAAGGATTTTTATGCAAAATTACACTAAATACCGCATAGTTAATGAAAAAATATTTTCATTAATTCCTCATGCACATATATTGCATAGGGTGTGTAGTTCGAAAGAGTACATTTACAAAAGAAAATAGTATTACGATCACATCATTCCCTTAAATGGTGACCCTAACGACTAACACATGGATCAATAAGTTCCGAGACTAACCCAGAGATGGCGCTCGTAGTAAACCAGTAACCAGGTCTTTCTAGAGTACTAACCTTTGCTTGAAACGTGTCAAAATTTTAAGTCGATCGGACCAGAAACAGCTGAGTTATCGAGGTTGGAGTAAAGTCGTTTTGTAGTTTGTTTAAAAAATGGAAAAAACCGAGTTTCGTGTTCTGATAAAACATTGTTTTTTAATGGGTAAAAACACCGTACAAGCGAAACAATGGATTGAAAAATGTTACCCGGACTCTTGTCCATCAAAAGCAACGATTTGTCGGTGGTTTGCCGAGTTTAAACGTGGTCGTACCGACACAAATGACGCGGAACGCTCGGGTAGACCTGTGGAAGCCGTTACACCGGAAAATGTGAGTGAAGTGACAAAAATTATAATGAAAGATCGTAAAGTGAAGCTCCGTGAGATTGCTGAGATGACACAGATATCATATGGAAGTGTATTTACTATCCTTCATGAAAAATTGAGCATGAAAAAGGTTTTTTCCAAGTGGGTGCCGCGATTGCTTTCGATGGAACAAAAACAGCAACGAGTCGATGATTCAGAAAGCTGTTTATCGCTATTTACTCGCAACAAAAAAGATTTCTTGCGTCGTTACGTGACCATGGACGAAACATGGATACATCACTACACTCCAGAGTCGAAGCGGCAGTCATCTGAGTGGCGCACAGCTGGCGAAAGCCGTCCGAAAACGCAGCAGTCAGCTGGCAAAGTCATGGCGTCAGTTTTTTGGGATATGCATGGCGTGATCTTCATTGACTACCTCGAAAAAGGTAAATCGATCAACAGTGATTATTATATTGACTTGCTGGTGCGTTTGAAGGAGGAAATCGCAAAAAACGACCGCACAGTCTCGGGACTTATTGATCCATGTGTTATATCTTACGATGAAAACCTATGATGGTGATTTCGGGAATACACACATCATTACTTTCATCTTAATGGAAATTGACCTCTTCTTAGGAAAAGACGCACTCGGTTCTGTAGTTTTCTGAATGTCAGTGAGGGATTTTATACAACGAAAGCTCAGAAATTAGTTTCATAAACTTTCATCTTTGAATAAAATGTTAAAAGCGTGGCATGGTAAATTTCTGGCAATAGGAAGTGTGTTGAAATCATACAATGTACTCTTAAAGTTATTTCAGAACATAACTGGAAACAATACGTATGGCCCTCACTAACACAATTTTGTAGAGAAATCAATCAGGCAAGCAATACTGAAAATGGAAATTCCAAAATCACAGGTATATCGTGTTTTGCAGAAGGAATTCTGTTTTTGCATTCTTATAAAGCTCAAATAGAGCAGCACCTAAAATTGAATGGTAAGCCAACAAAATTGAAATCATACATATATGTTCAAATATATTCAGAATAATTCTCAATTTTTAATCACCTTTTTTTTCTCTGATTCTATGTCCCGCATTCCTTGTTTGAAGCATAATAAATAGGCATAATGCATGAATTTGGGGCTTGGAAAACCCAAATAATATGATGAAGCTTATTCGTGACAGAACACAATTGAATGCTTGGATCGGCATGTTACACAACCAGATTATCAGCCCTCTTTGGTATTCAAAAGACAATAACAAGAAAAATTAAAATCGATATGCTGGTATATTTTGCCTTTTCATAGCTTCCTGAAAAGCATCTGTTGTTTGTTTTACAATACTATAGTGCTCCACATCACTAGAGTTTACACGTCAATGAAACGCTAAATGTATCTTTCCCAATAATGTGGATTGGATATAGTGGTTGACCCTCGTTCACCAGACATTAGGTCCCTAGACTTTTTAATGGGATCATGTCAAAGATAAAGCTTTTGTCGTAATCCTGCAAATGAATTCAAAACCAGAGAATTATATCAGCAATACCATCAATATCCCTTGATACTTAACATAACGTTTGACTTTGCAATTGCCTGTTATTTGGATGTTCATGCTACCAAAGGATCACAAATAAAAGTGCATTGATTTTTTCAATCACATTTTGTGAGTTACATTTTCACATCATGTTTCTATTTTACTTCCATATCTATAATTTCGTGCTGTGGCACTTTCAAATCAGGTACTTTTGAACGTATATCATTTCATTGTACTGCACCATGCACATTTCTGCTAAATTAATCACAAAAAATTGATGCCCTCCGAATTTTAATGCTAATTTCTCTAAAGCCTTAAATGAAAATAAGCAAAATTTCTTGATCTAATTTATTAACGATATTACCCTCTGAAACAATTATAGTATTCATTAAATTAAAATGAACTCTGTAGATTCTACCTCATACAATAATTTAAATTTATAAAGAAATATAACAATATTATACTCTTAAAGAATTATAATATCTACAATTAAATATTACAAACTTGAAATTGAGCATTTTTTTGTTTCATCTTTATTAAAGTCACTATCATATCACGTTTTGCTTGGCCAATATGCAATTTAAAAGGCTAAATGTTGCACAAAACCTTTTCAAATGAATTTAAAAGTAGATGTCTTTGTATGATTATGTTGGGATTATTTGTGATACGGCATGTCGTTCGATTGACTAAATACAATTTTGCACCGAAATCACTGTCAAAGTAATTTCTTTTATGTTTTTAAAATCAGATCATTTTCAGGACTGTGCATTAATTTAAAATAATTATCTCCATTTTTGAGAACAAATAGGAAAATGAAATGTATTAAGTACAGTTATGAATATGTACTCATATTTGTTGCCTATTCACATTTTGCTACATAAATGCTCGATGTGCTAGATCGTTGTATGTATGAATCTTAACGCCTGTACATTAATGAATGAAAATAGTCAATACGTTCATGTATCCAAGATGGACATCATTGTTAATACTTTTGGAAATACCTGATGAGTATTATTTTTGTGTTGTATAGCAAATAATTTTTCGCTTTTTACACAATTCTGGCTATCATTTACCTACTTCATTGTCTAGTTTAAAAATAAGTTAATGTTCCCATCTAC
>BMAW01090034.1:583-15001 GCA_019974015.1 Nephila pilipes | reverse complement strand
TGTATTGTATTCACCTGTGGGTGCAATACCCACTAAGAACGTTTTTCTTTCATATGTCTGCGATATTTAATATTATATTTATTCTGATTTTTCTCATCACAAACACACACAAACAAACAAACAAACACACACAAACAAACAAACAAACAAACACTAACAAACAAACACACACACACACAAACAAACAAACACACACACACATATATATATATATATACAAATATGCAAACTTGAGATGGCGGTTAATTTCAATGATTTTATTATAAGTAAAAAGAGGCATTTACAGAGGTTTCATCAGTCAGCCAAAGAAAGTTTAAGTTTTGATCCCACTACATTGGGATTGGATTTGGCAATCATTTTGGCCAGAAACTTGCTGACATTGGTGACAAAGCGAAAGTTAGCGAAAGCGCTTGAACCTAGGCGAAATATTGACTGGGTAGAACAGTTATGGACTTTACGTGTGTTTTCAGTCTGACGCCACACCTAGCCGGAATAGGTATAAATAAACCAAAAGCCTTGACACGTAGTCAGTCAATCTGTCATTGGAGTTCGATTGGAAAATCGATTGGGAAACCATCGGCACTTGAAGCCGAATCTGCTGAGCGTGCTTTGTGAATTTCTGGAGGAACAGCGTTTATCTACCGGGAAACGGAGGGGCCGGCCTTGGAAGAGCACAGTATTGCTGAGGGGGTTATTCGTAGTCAGAACTGGAAAGTTGGTTTAGCTCAACATTCCTGATACAACTGTAACATCCATTTAAATGTGCTGTGTTGCTAATGTACATGTGTCCCTTATCTGTACACTTCACGTGTTTTCTGTTTGTGCTGTTATTGTCCAAGATTTACTTCTTGTGGGTCACTCTAAAGACATGCGAATAAAGAGTCATTTGGCATTATCCTTCTTGATGGACTGATTTTTATTCTTTATAAATGCATAATTTATTTAACAATATGTATGGTCTGGTCAACATGTCATTCAAAAGATAAAAAAAAATTAGTAGAGGATAGAGACTGTGAGTTTGGCTCATTTCAACTAGAATTAAATTTATGTGTTCATAAAAATAATAAAATTTGTTTTTGCTGTCATTGATCTTTTGCTTACGTAAGTAAAATTTAGAAGAAATAAATTTAATCAATTATTTAATTTCACTAATCCTTAATTACTATATGTGCACTTGCGAAGTTATATATGTTTAAGTACAAATGAAACTCGTTTTATTTTAATTCATTTTTTCAAAATATTTAACTGATTTAGCAGCTTATAATTCACGATGTTTAATTTTTGCCTTTCGTGTCATCATAGATGCAATAAAAAAAAAAAAAAAACGTCAAGTTGAGTAGACATTGGAGGTCTCTTATAAATTCTAAAAAGTTGCATCGGTCAATAGATTATAATTGGAAAAGGAGAGTGGAAAAGAAATCCCGTCTAGAGAAAAAATAGAGAAACTTCAAGGATATTTGCGTCATTACAGTTAAGAGCAAAAGTTTTAAAGAACTCATAAAGTGCTATATGTTTTCTTGCTTAAGGATATTAATCACTTATATAACTACTTGAATGTTAATCATATTCTGACTGAATAATAGAAGAACGCAAAAGGACGTATTTAAATACTTCATTTTATATTATAAATGAATAGGATAATTGAGAAATATATATAACAATTATTAGTTATTATTTAACCAATTTTTTATACCTTTTCTTAGACTCAGATTTTGCATAACAGCTTACGGGCAAAATTATAAAATTGAACCCCTTCACCCTTATACACAAATATGGATATAATCACCAATACACACACGTTTATATATATATATATATAAACGATGCGCCAAGTGGCGTAGCTGTCGGTAGAAGGCGTGAGTGGCAGGTGTGCAGGACGCCCATCTGATTATTGATAACGATGAATCAAGCACTGTGACAGTTGAATGACAATCACTCTGTCCTCCTGATCTGCTGTGGTCCTAGGTGGACCGCTACCATCACGATGCTGAAATTTGCCTTTGTCCACCTATTGATACCAGTATCTTCCCATCGCCGCTTCGCTTCGACCCATATGAATAGCGATTTTCCGATTTGCCCAACCTTCCTCGTTCAATCCAATGATACGACCTCTTTCAAACTCTGACAGTTACGCATAATGAGCTCGAATCCTGCTGCGAGGTATTTTTTCAGTCGTTGAGAGGTATCTTAAATCGCAATGCAAACAGAAATTTGACCATCAGATTGTGAATCGCTTCTTATAAGCACCTGCTGAGTGCACAATTATGATGCGCTCTAGCTCCTGCTATTCATTCATTGGACTCATTTGTTCGTCTGCATGTTCGGTTTAAATGTTTTTGAATATGAAATTCCATTACAATCGGGCAACTCCTTCTTAGTGTGTCGTTGTTTTTTTATAGAGTATATATTTAACTATTGTTGTAATAATATGCTCGTGATAAACATATATATAAGGTAATAATAAGTTAACAATGTCGCAAAGTAAATGAACTTAAAGTAGAATATATTTAAGAATAAGTAGATTAAACATATACTATTATTATTTTTGTCAAACACTATATTACTAAAATATGCAAAGCGAAAAAGCAAGAAAAAGAAGATAATAATGTTAAATAAGAAGAATGAGCTTAAATTTTAAAGACAGTAATGTAAGCAAAAGAAATAAAGGAATTTATAGTGTTGTTTCTGGCTTTCATCAGAACTGTACAGATATATTAGTATCATGGATACAATCATCATACACAGCATAATTACTTTATAATAAAATGGAGAAAATCATATTTGAAATCAAAGAAATTACTGTCAGTCTAAGAAATTAATTATAAATTTTAAAACTTTTGTAACTTTTACAATTCTTTTCGAAACTGGATAAAGTTACAATCACTCTGAGTTTCTTAAAAGGAAGCAAATTTGGAAGCTATTTGATATTAATTCACAGACTTAATTAGGATAGTTGATTAACTTCTTAAAACATTTTTCCATTCAGAAATATGATTTCGTTTCAGAATTAAGAAGAAAACAGCTCAAACATTTTGTCTTATAAATTACCTTAAGTTAAGACAGCTATTTCTAGACTGATTTTAAGAAACCCATAATGGAATGGGCATATGTTTTATGTGTTATTTCAAGCAAAGATACGTCATTTATAATATTTTTTTTTCTTATTTCTTCATACTCATCATGATATGTGGAATTGGTATCTATGTAATATAAACTAATATATGGGCCTTTAAGTTATCTTTGCTCAGTTTCTAAAGAGCCTTGTGCTACATTTACAGAGAGAAATATGTTCTAACATTCATATAAATCCATGGCCTTGTAACATATAGATCATTTTATTATTTGAATCAGTTTCAGTTGCCATTTTAATTTTAAAATAACGATAACTTAACTAGTATTTGGCATGGCTCTACGAAATATAGCCCTGGCGCCAATATGACCTAAATAAACCAATCTCATATCTTAATGTTTTTAAGTATTATAACTCAAGATAGATTTGTAATAATTTTCAAGTAATTTATCAAATTTTTTCCACTTATTTTATGTCTGACACATTCTAATAATTTCAAGTGCTTTGTAAAATTCAATCATTTTATTCAATGCATCATGACTAATATATTTCCATACACTTTATAAAAGAATATCTTTAAGAAATTTACTTTGGGGAACAATTTAAACAACGCGTTTTCATTGCGAATTGAAATATACGAATTTAAAAGCATATTATGATAAAAGGTTTTTTTTAAAAAAAAAATGGAAATATAATGTGGGATTAGAAAAAGAAGAATTTCAGAATAAAATCGTTTTAATGCAATTCAGAATTGTCAGAGATATTTATAAAATGCAGTTCTTGCATCTAATTAATGTATAATGTTGTTTTCGATAACATGAAAAAATACTGTGAACAAATTAACATTAATGGTACTATTAATGTAAATATTTTTTTGTTGTTTGTGCGAAAAATATTTACACGTTTAAAATAATATATAAACCAATGTTTCCCTAGCAATAACTATAAAACATGCAAAATTAAGGTCATTGCACTTTTAAAGTCTTTATAAAACAATAATGAGTAATACTTACAAAATTCATCATAACAAATTCAAATGAAATCAGGAAGTACCAGAAGGTGATTATATCAATTAGAATCACACTAAAGCTATAAACTGCTTCAGTGCAGGGCCAGAAATTTAAGTGATAACTGATTCCCCTCTATTCCACACTATTCAAACTTAGAAGTCAAATTAAGTTAAAAATTAAAATACTTTCATTAATCCATTAGAGGATTTTTAAAATAAAATTTCAAAAATAAAAAGTTCTCCAATGTAGTAATGCAATTAGTGATCTAAACAAGGATTTCGAGCTTTCTTTTCATTACTAGCCATTAAAATTGTTACACCAGGAGAAATGCAAATAACAAAATATTTATTGGGCAAATATATTACACTGTAAATAATAAGTAATTAAGGGTTCAAAAAATTTGAACGCATATATCCAGATAATTCAATACCCATAATAACCTCCTCTGTCAGCAATATCAGTTCTTACACGCCTGAGGATTTAGTTAAAAAGAAATTGGATGGCGTGTACAGGTACAATTGCCCATGCAGCTACAACACAATGCCACAGTCATCGACTATTGTGACTGGCGTATAGTTTTCGGCAAGTATTGACCTGACGTTTTCTGTTGGTCCAAGATCTGGAGAAAAATGCTGGCCAGGGTAACAGCCGAACCTTTACAGTACCAAGGAAAGTCAACAAGGAATCTTTACTGTAATAATACGGCAATTATCCTCCGGAAACGTAGCATTTCACAGGGATTAAACATAGGGTAGAGTAACCGCTCTTAACATTCCAGAAATATAACGGCCACTATCTAAAGTTTCATCCATGAAACAAGAGGTGACCGAAACTTGCATTTAATGCCAGCCCTTTTATCACTCCAGATGATGGGCCAGTATGATTATGTCTAAAGTCCCCTGGCAATGTGCGTTCTCCACGATGCCACCAAATGCAGATGCGAACATTATGATGCTATATATAACGTAAATTCGTCTGAAAAGACGACGTTATGTCTTTGATGATTCAGGTTCGTCGTTGATCTTACCATTCAAGGCACTCCTGTCTGTGAGGCATGGTCAAGTAAAGTCGAAGTCATGATCAGCAGCTGATAATGCATGCTGCAGCAAACGTTGTCGAACTGTTCGTGCAGACACTGCTTTCATTGCAAGCAATCCAATTTCTTTATTCAAGCTCGTGTTATTTTTCTGACACTATTAGATCTCCAGTGACTTGAGCAGCAATACTGCTATTCGATCAAACGTAATCCCGATTGTCTAAAAATTCCGAAATATGATGGTAAGCATTATTTCTTCTTACCCTTAGGCATCCCAACAGCTGCTCACCTGTCAACAACGCTTATATGCAATTTGCGTTTTAGAAACCAGCGTATAATTTCTTTAAACACACTGTAGGAGTAGATACCGGCCCCTGCATTGCATTAATGCTTTAAAATCCTAATTATTTATATGTTATAGTTTCTTCTTTCTGTCGTATAAATTTCACCTGTGTAACATATCGTCTTCTTACTGTAGCAATTTTAATAGCCAGAAATGTACTATCAGATAACTGCTTAGTTAAATGGATTCTCGACTTCTGGATGACGAAGAGACAGTGTAAGTATATAAAGTTAAGTTTCTTATTTTTGCTTCAAAATGAATAAATATTTTCCAAGTAAAAGAATTAATCTTTTAAATTTTATCTTCAGTAAGACAAGAGTTTTTTGATAGAATAAACTATATAATTAAGTAAGCTTCAATTATCAAATCTTTTTCAAATTAATCCAATAATTATGTATAGGAAATTAAAACTTCTCGTAAAACTCTATTGTACTAAATTAGCAAAAGGGTCTTTATTCAAATACTATGATAAATAAAAATAATTATCACATTTGATAAAAATGTACTTTAAAAATAGTTCCTATCAAATGAAAAAAGAAATTGAATAAAAAATATTATATATATATATATATATATATATATATATATATTTACCACTCCCAAAGCTACTTCTATTGCTGAGTTTTTAATTTTTCCAAAGTAATAAAATAAGATGCTGTAAATAAGACGTTTGTGCATCATCTTTAATTTAAAGCCGTAAAGTATTATTACAAAATTATATTTATCGACTCTATTTTTCATAATATTATACAAAAAATAGAAGTAAATCGCCATTAACCTAGAATTTAAATCTTCATGTTTATTAACAGAAGAAAATAACTAATATATAAATGCAATAATGAAAAAAAAGTAGATATTTTGCCTAAAGAAAGCAGTTTCAATCAATCTTGAAGAAAAGGCTTAGAAATTCATTCATTCCTATTCGTACAAATTAGCTAAAAATTCCTGTAGTGTATCAGATGAACATATTCAATAAAATTGGAGGGTTAAAAATAAATTAACTTATAAACTTACTTCAAATTGAATTACAAACTATGAAAAATTCTGAAATTAGCCTTTTTTTAAATTTGGTAGTCCGTATTGTTTTAATAGGAAATTATTATTACTTATTTCTCAAGTTATATTCGAAATTTGTAACTAACTATGGGAAATTTTATATTGAGCTCTTACCACCAATACAGTTGTATTCGTTTGAATATGTATTGAGGCTTATTCAAAGGCGAAGAACTTGTAATGACATATTTGTCTATCCAATGGATATGCATGGAATATATGTGTAAGTGTTGGAAAAATAAGTTATTCTGCATATGAATCGTGTATTTGCTCTTTCTGTACTAAGCCTTTTTATTATATATTTTATGGAACCTTGATACATTTTTACATGTGTAAAAAATGAGAATTCTTAAAATTGAAAATATTTATCCATATATGTATGCAACTGTCAATTTTTCAAAATATACATGCCTAACAAGAATAAAGGTTATTTTTGGTTGTGCAATGGATATATAATAAAAGAATGCATTGTATGAATTATAGCTATTCCTTATAAGATATGGAATTGATTTTATAATCAATCATAATTTGTATTCAATTGATAAGGAATTAAAATATTTGCCAATTTCGAAAAATATACTGATACAAACTTAATGTTCAGTTCATTAAGTGAAAAGCAATTTAATATTTTTAAACAAATTGAGCTTATCTATGAAACATTTGAACTAAAACATGAATAAAAAATGCTGTATTTCTGAAATTTCATAAATTAAAAGATGTCGATGAAAATGCAATGTTTGTTATAGGCATTTTGAGCCAAAATGACCCTTTTTAAGAAGATTTAAATAGATATTCCACAAAGTAGTCATTCAATAAAAAAAAACACAAAAATATAAAAAAAAAACTTAAAAGTTCTTTGCAAAGATTGTTTTCCAAAGAACATATTTAGCTATTCAAGGTACATTTTTTTCAAATTATCTTTAAATTACCCAATTATTTATAAGATTTAAAGTAAACGCTAAAATATGGAGAAATGGAGAATAGTAACTTTTTTTCCGATATTAAAATTAAAGGAAGCAATAAATTATTAAATTTAATTTATTTAAGCTAAATGTAATTAAAATTAAAGTTAACGAAAAATTATTAAATTGTATATCATATTAGCTAAATGTAATTAAATTGAAAGCAAACGATAGATTATTTAATTGGACATATTTAAGCTAAATGTAATTAAAATTGGAGTAAACGATATAAAATGGAAAAGTTATTAGGTACGTCAAAAGTAATCCATTTAAAACAATAGCCCCTTAGGAGGCTAAAAAATGGCTGCTTCACAACTGTCTTAAAATCTGAATAATGTTATTTATTTTCAGTCATATCCTGATTCAAGTTTACATAGAATTTAAAGTAATACATTAATTGATAAGTAAATAAATACTTAATTTTTATATTTGTTTTACTTCAATCTAATAAGAAAATTTAGAGAAATTTATTACGATATATTTTTAAAAATTGAGTTCAATAGTGGGGGACATATATTAAATATATTTTATTTCAATCCAATAAAAAATTAAAGTCAAATTTGTTATGAAGTATTTTTAAAAATTAAGTTCGTTACTGGTGAAAGCAGACATCAAAACTATATGCAAAAACAAGATAAATTTTTGAAAAATTATCATTTTGGGGTTAACTAAACAATACCATCTTGGGTGGCTAATAAATTATTAAAAAGTTCATCAGCGTATCAAAATTACTTTATTATTTCCTACATTTCTTTTAAAAGAAAAGATGTATTGATTAATTTCATTATTTTTGGGCTCATTTAAAATTGCAGAAATGAAAAATTAATTTAGGTTAGCTTCCTTGATGATATTTCTAGCATTAATACATCTTTCACTTACCCGAATCAAGCAACAGGAACTCATTCCATGATATTTTCCACCGAAAGAGCAACAATCAGTAATACTTCCATTCATATAGAAGCTAAGTAAATATTCTTAGAATTCATTCTAAATATATTTCACGGGCCTAGGAACACACTAATCCATTTTCTCGAACATTCCTGCCATTAAACTTTCTGGATCTCTACACAGATATTATACAGTCAAGTTTCATTGAGATATATTTGGTACATTAGTCTATCCTACGCGAAAACATTTGTTTCTAGAACTCAGGAGATTACAATATTCTACATAGTTGTGTTATTATATCAAATATAATTATTTTTATGTAATCATTGCGCCAAACATGGGATGAAGGCGTAGGGTGACATTAAAGGAAGTTCTATATAATTTGGGTTGTACTCCCAATTTTCTCATTGAAATAATACGAACATAATGCCTGTTCATTCGGAGTATCCAAACGAGGTTCGTTAATGTAGACTTTTAGGAGAGTTCTGGGAGAATTTTGAAAGTTAATATTTAAAAACAAAATACTTCATTTCATCAGCATCTGTAGTAATTTATTACTTCTCTTAATTAGAATAGAATGATGTCAGTATCGATATTTGTGCTAATTCTAGTAAATTTCACATTTTAAAAAGAGATAGGGAAGGAGTATGAAGAAAAAAAAATCCACAAACATAAGAAAGCTTATTGCTTATAAATAACTTTCCAAAACGTATCGTTTACCCACCTTGGTCCGTACAGCTAGCCATTGGACGTTTGTGGTCCAACGCTAAGTTAGGGGGCGTTGCTACCAGCCACCTCCTCTTCAAATAATATTAGAGAGTTCGTACTGTAAATCTTAGTTAATATTAACATCCATTGAACACATGCTTCAAAAATATCGATCTGAATGTCTGCTAAGCTTTAGTTCATAGGTGCATTTTAATTTTGTTTCCAGTACCTTAATACCAGCACATTAATGAATTGTAGTGTACTCACAGCATCATACTGAGCTGGAAACGTGAGCGTAACTTTCAAGTAGAGGACCAAAACTCATATTCAAGAGTTTGGGTAGGACATGACAAGGCTAAGGCTCCCGCCATCACACTCCTTTAAATTTCTGAGCGTAGTGTTATTCCTTAGAGTTTCTGATTTTACTTTTCAAACATAGGTTTTTGTTTTTAATTGCATAGAATAAAATGTAATCAAAAGGAATGCTTCTGCGTAATTAATTTCTTTATCTAACTTTCGGAGGTATTTTTAGAAATTTACTAAATATTTGAAAACTCACTTCTTGATCAATTCCAAGAAGGAGGGGGTTGCTTTTATTTCTGAAAAGGGGTTCTGAAAAATGCGCTTATTATTTTTCGATAAGAAGCAGTAGGCTAAACTATGTTGGGAAAAATAGTTATTTATTTAAATCTTTATGTCATGAATATAATTATCAAACATATATATATATATATATATATATATATATATATATATATTATACAAAACAACTAGAAAAAAATCTCAAAACATTATACTCATTACAGTACAAAATATCTAGCAAAATAAAAAAAGACCAAAAAAAAAGCTTCAAGTTTTGATGGTTCAACGCAATAATTTGAAAATCGCTTAAAAAAAATTTATATAACAGTTAAATATTGTAGCTAAAGCAAAGAAATTTTGTACACATATTTAGAATACCTATTTCTAATACTTTGCTTATTTTGCATTCTATGTTCCTTTAAGGAACTTAATGTTATGGAAGGAAAAATATAATAATACCTGAATCCTAAGATCACGGAGCAGTGGATTTTAAATTAAGAGGGTTCTTCTTAAACTCTTTGAATTAGCAGTTGAAAGAACCCCAAAGGGTAACTGTATACTAAACGCTTAAAAATGTTACCAGTTCATTTGAGAGGAAAGGGAGATTTTTTTTTTTTTAATCTTTGAGGTGATCCTGTATCCCTCCCGTTGACGCATTTAAAAAAAGTTCTCTCAAATATTAAAATAAACACCTTCACGGTTTTTTATACACACATAGTTTACCTTCGCGACTCATACACCCACACATTCACAATCAATACAATATGTAGCACTACTGAAACTGCCATTATCTGCAATAGGGCACCACGTATCGCACTTCTCAGGTATGTAATTGTAGCGTTAACTTTAAATTTATTTGTTTCAATAATTTTCATGAATACACAAAATGATCGTATTATCTCTGAGAAATTTGTTATTCATTTTACTTAATTCTCATCTTGATCTGAGCTTATTCTCTCACCACTATACTATTTTTTTTTTTTTTTTTTTGATCACGTTAATCTCTATATTTACAGTTTTAAGATAATTAAGATAGGGATTAGTATCAATTCTTATCTACAGAAACATAATCGTAAAAAACCGTTCCAATCTCCTGATTTTATGTTATCTGAAAGATATTTATTTTCTAAAATAACTTCGAGTATACAACATAAAATAACAGGAAAGGATTTCATTACTTTCGGTTTTGTGAAAAAGCAATAAGTAATCAAAGAATTTCCCCTTAATTCAATAGAAATTAATCTGGTTTACTATCAATAACATTGTTATGTTAGATTGAAGGAACTGTTTTTAATCATTTCATGAAAAAGCAAAACAAAGCACTGGAAGAATCGCTTCTGTTATATTCTTAACATTCTTTAGTAGCAAAATATAGATATTTTTATAAAGCTTTATTTTGTTATATATTTTTAAATATCTCATTCCTTCATTTATATTTTCCGAATTAAATATTTTGTTTTCATACAGAGCTTAGTTTTTGTATAATTGTTCTGGAATAGATTTTTTTAAAATAAACAAATATACATTTCTAAAACATATACCTAATGTCTCATTTTTATGCAAGCTTTAATTTTTTCTTCACAGATATGTACATTAGGAAAAATATGTGAGTTTTAAATTTTAATTAGAAATTTATGTAGGATTTAAGTGAAACTTTATAGAAACGAGTATATCAGTTTGTAAGTGGTTAATACAATTTTAACCATTATTCATTCGTAATATTTTTCCTTCGCTTCAACAGTTTATTAAATACAATTTATGTGCTGAGTAACAAAAACAGAAAAAATGTTCTTTTAAATTTTTTTTTTTTTTTTTTTTTTTGCTTTTTTAATGCTTGAGCTTTTTTCCGTATTGTTCCAAAATTTATTTTTATAAGACGTTGAATCATCATATTACTAAAGCTTATTTACAACGCTATAGAGCAATCACATTTTTTAAAAAAAGACACTGAGTCAAAGATGAGTCAACCACTAAATTACACCGCATAACTAGATGTAGTTTCTAATAAATAAAAACTGTTTTTAAAAATTATAACGAAATGTGTTTATGACAATTCTTCATCCATCCATTATTTACATGAATACATATTATTTTAGTTTAATTAGTTTTCTACTATTTTAGTAGAAATGTGATTAGAAAAATATATGTTATAGCAATATCAAAATGATATAATTAAAAATAATGCTTTATAAGGAAATATTGTATAATTTCTGAGAAAGAAAGCAGTTATAATTCATTTTACAGTAATTTTAAGAAGTAGATTTCAAAATTTAATTTTTCTTGTGTTTATTTACCTGCTTTAGTAAAGTATTTAACCATTAGTGAATGTTCTAAACTTAATAGGATCTTTGTGAAATATTGAAGTAATAAAAATGTGTGAAACTGTATTTTTTTTTTTTTTTTTTTTTTTTTTTTTTTTTTTTGCTTTATAGCCCTATTTTCTTTTATGAAGAGTAGCAACAATAACGGATTTCAGGGTCGCTAAAAATATTTTCTAAATTATATTTAATTACTTCTCGATGTTTATTAATAGTTAATTTACTAAAATATTTACGGAAATTTTAGAATTACATGATATTTGCCAACATAACATATCGTATGGTCTTTTCGTAATTTGGGTAATATATTATATATATATATATATTATACTACATTAAATCTTAATCCTTTCAGGGACAGTGTTATATTTTTTATACCACGTATTTACCGCGTTAAAAATATTAGTAAAGTACGCTTTTTTCACATATATTTATCATCACAAGGTAACTTATAGTTTTATTTACTTAAATTAGATGGCAGAACGATGCAGAATAATTATTAAAATTATTGCTTTGATTCTAAAGAAAGCTCCTAACAAGCGGTTGTCTTATGCCTTACAGAAATCTTTCTGAAATGATTTGAAAATTTTAAATTCATGATCTACCCAATCTTCATGTTTGAAACTTTAAATAAATACCACTAATTAATCAAAACAAAATATATAAAGTATTGGTTTCATAATTTAAATTAAGTTGCATCGTAATTATACCACCGCCCCTACAGAGCACATAATGGTTTAGTGAGGAACTGATGGTAACACTGAAAATTTCGATTCAGACTGATATGTGACTTTTCGATCGTTTCAGTGAAAAATAGAAGTCATAAATATATACTCGGGTTACAGTGGGGCAAAAATCAGTATTATTCTGCTAAGAAAAGAAATTTAAAACAGGAATAGAAATTTATCAACGCCGTGCATGCCCACCAAAAAGAGCACAGGGGTAAAAAAGGATATCTGAAAACCCAAATTATTGAGAAAAAAAATTGAAAAACAGCCTTTCAAGACATCTAAGACAGAACTGGCTACAGACAGCAAATTAGGGACTTGTCGCCTTTGATAGTCATGCTGACGATCATGGATAAAAAGTGTTAGTATGATATAAAAATAAATGATAAGCTACCGCCAAATGAGGGACGAGAATAGGAATTCTTTGCCTCAAGAGGTAGATTTTATCAATTTGTTTAAGTAAACTGATATATAAATCATTGACAATTGGTATTACAAAAGGTGCAATACAGAAAAGATATACCCGCCTTTTATGAAGAACAGAGTCCTCGGGGTTTAGATGCCAAAATCCTGTAAATAGTTCAAAGTAAGGAGGGATGGCCTTTTTTTTTTTTTTTTTTTTTTTTTTTTTTTTTTTTTTTTTTTTTTTTGTTTGTTTGTTTGATACGTCTCTTAATTACATGTGGGAGGGTATTTTCTGAATAGGTTCAATTACCATGGTTGGTAAGTTTTTGGATATTTACAGAGACCATACAACAAAAAGAATTTTAAGTTTATCTAGAGTTCATTTAATTCATGTTTTAGTTTAATCCTCGTGACTGTTTCATTTCGTTTAATAGTGTGCATAATTATTTCAGAAAAAATCAAATTTTATTTTAAGTAGCTTTATAATCTAGTTTTAAATATTTTTTAAGTATATGAATTCTAAAATATATCTTTAAGAGAATCCCAACAATGGGAGTTTCGAATGAAAAATAACTTGCTGTGTTTGAAGAGCTTCTTTTTGATGGATCGGAATTATCTTCAGAAGCGAGTGAGGAAGAAAATTTCATTTCAGTCTGTGCAGTAAAAAATATGCCTTATTTTTAATAAATTTGTATATCTATTTCAACTAAAATTGTCTTAAGTTTATAATATAGTTTTAGCATTAAACTATGAAAATTCTATACGTATAAAAAAGCTATACTTAAATTAATTGACTTATTTTCGCTCATATTATCACTCTTAGAAATAAAAATACAACATTATAAAGTTATATTTTTTTCTAAAGTGATTTGTGATCCTAATATTTAAGAAATTAACTAAAATAATATTTTTTTTTTATGAAAGTATTTATTATTTCTTCGGAGGAATACGAAACAGAGAATGTACAAATAGGATGTCCTAGAGAAGGGGTAGTAGTATATTATACATAACGGGTCTTAAAAATAGGAAAATAAATAAAAATTAATTTTATCGCTTCATATTGTATCCTTTTAATATTATTAATGCATATGAGTTGAATTCTTGCAAAAATATAATGTTTTTTTTTTGATATACCTCCCCTCAAAAGGTTAAAGGTTTCATTATTAAAATATCTTTATTTTTGTTGTCTGTCCTATACTCATTAAATGTTACTACAGGTTAACTATATTTAACAGCAGAATTACAGATAAAAATATTATATATATATATGTAATGATTTAACTTTTAATTCAATAATTACCCTAAATAATAAGTT